>OOFE01012990.1:0-15808 GCA_900323365.1 Monocentris japonica | reverse complement strand
GCTTTTAGTTTACCGAGGATTGATTTAACCCTAGCAGGTGCCATGGCTTCAATAACGTTTGCAGTTTTAGAATTGAAATTATCCAGAAGATCATTCACAGAAGTTGAAGTGGGGGTTGGGGCCAGAGAAATGTCCTCCATAAACAATGCACTAGTGCTCTCATTGATAAACAGTTTTTTTACTGTTTCAGACCTAACATGGATGTCAGGGGTAATAGACATGTCAAAGAATACACATAAAGCATTATCTTGTACACATGGACTTCTGGTGCCTATTTTTTACCCAAAAAGATCCTGGGCTAGATGGGAGCTCAGTGGGTAGGTTTTCCATTGTATCAATCACACCAAACATCCTTTCCAAGCCACTGCAAGCCACTTCTGAAGCAACTTCATTGTGTTTGCTCTCATTTGCTTTTCATGAAAGCAGAGCCATTTTGCTCTGCAACATATTTGAGCTGGACACAGCCCGCTGTGACTGTGCAGTCCCTTCCTACCTAGGGGAGCTCTCACACACCACTCCCGAGTGAGAAACAAGGCCCTGAGTAGCAGACTATGCTTTAATTAAACAACCTGTCTGATTAATGAGGTCCATATAGAGTGAGAAGAGGGAGGGATGGGTGGAATAGCTGTCAGGAGACAACGGGCAAGGAGGAGAGGCATACAGAGAGACATCAAATGGGTGCAGCAGATGCATTCCTCTTGTAGCATCAACACATTCATGTGTATCAACCCTTTTTTGTTGACATTCTTTTACCCTTTAGTAGACTTTTAAAGATGTCTTTACTTGGCATGTTGATTTGTAATTCTGTGTTCCCACATACTTCTATCACTTTGAAATCATATGGCAGCGTGCACAGCTGTAAGGTTTCATGTGAACATATACACTACCACAGATTTGTTATATTTTTTATATAAGTTCTATTGGCTTAATTTGAAAATTTCATGAAAAAACAATACAAATAGGATGTAATATACAATGAGAACCAAAGTATTTGGTTATGTTACCATTATTTTGGTTATGGTATATGATAACTAATAGACGCACTCCTCAACGCACCTTAAAGTTGGATTCTCTCATAACCTTTAGACAGTTTAGAACAATGACCAATAACTACTCCATTTCAGGATGTAATTGTTTTGACTGATTTGTTTTTTTCATTCTTTTCTTGTGTTTAACTTGTTTATTTATTATTATTACTGTTTTAATATGATTGTAATTACTATTACTTTCTTTTTCTTTTCTTTAACTTTGTTATCTCGACATCATTGTAAATGAGAGCAACCTCAGTGATTCCTTGAGACCTAAATAAAGGTTGAAAGAATGAATGAATAGGTAGCAGAAGTATTCAAACAGAATTTTTGGACCTCACTGTACATGTTTAGTTTTTCATTTGTTATCAGCGATAAGAGATTGTAACTGGTATCTCAATATGCTGCAGGTAAGTTCTGAAATATTTCAACTGCTGGTAGTGTGGGCCAGCGGCTGGAGAGGTGCCTCGCTCCCCCTAGTCCCTGCTAATGTGCTACAAGCTCCCCTCCTGTTATTTAGCTAAAGGTGTTTATCAGAGGTGCAGTCATGCAGCAGAGGAGCACATTTTCTCAAACATTTTCTGTTTGTCTCTGCAGCTACCTTTTACTACTGTAACTATTTTTGTGCATGCCTATAACTCTCCCTGTGACTGTCACGTCCTCTGTAACTGTTTCTTTTGATGTCTCTGAAATTATCTCGAGCGCTGTAAGTCTGTTAACCCTTTCCATCTTTAAATGCCTCTCCCTCTCTGTAACTGTCTCTTTTATTGTCTCGGTAATGGTTTCTCTCTGCCTCTGTCAGTCCCTTACTGTGTCTTTCGCTTTCTCTGTCCTTGTCTTTTTATCGCTCTCTTAGATGAACTTCAAAGAATCTGTTGTCCTTTCTAACTCATTTAAAAAAGTGGGTAGTGAAGGTCAAAGCAACCTAATGTGCCCTTTACTCTTATCCTTCCTCTGCACTCTCCCTTTAGAGACTGGAGCTGCATGTCAGTGCTGAGCCATATTCATTGACTGGAATGGAGCTTTTGTGTACTGGGTTATGTGTGTATGTGTTTTTTTTTGCGTGCATGCACACCAAGGTCAATCCTCACCCATGCAGTGCGGGGTCAGTCTACGGTTAAGATTTGTCTTTAATAACCCATCACAGTAGGTGGCACTCAATCCACAGGGTCAAAAGCTGTGACTCTCACTGTGTGTTGCTGAATTGTCCTGCTGATATTTCGACAGACGCCTGTCCAGTGATTATTATAGCATGTATTCTATTAGTCATCAAGTCAATGGGAATCTGCAGCAATGCATTCCAGTGTATTTTTTACAGTAACCTACCACAGATAATAGACTGTGATGTTCACAACATAAGCATGAACACTGAATGTGCTGTACCATAGCATTGCTTATTCTTCATGACATTATCGCTACAAATTTCACATAGATTGAATTGTTTTACAGCCAGCTGTGCCACCATTATGCAGATCTACCAATATGGGCTGCTTAATGGTGGCAGCAGAGAGTATGTCCACTCCATCTCCCCTGAATCATTTAGCCCAATGTATATAACTGAGCCTTGGGTTTCCTTAGTCATATCCTTCTGGCAGTTAACCCTTCATGGATAGTTTGAAACATAGAATAACACAGCATGTTTTCAACTCATAATGTTGATGAATTCCTTTTTTTCATAATATACAAATCTTGGCATATTGTGGGCGTGGATGCCTGATACAATTGCAATATAAGATCGCCACGTAGCTACTTGATTGCTCTTGTTAGACACAGGCTGGCTAAAGGGATCCCAGCAACAGCCATCAGACATTTTTTGTGTGGATATGATACTGTGACTTAGGTACCAGACACAATTGCAGTGATTTGACTGTGACAGCTTTTCACATGTTAATGATTGTGATTCTAAATGCAGTCCAGCAAAGCAGCTGCTCTCTGCTATTACATTGCATTACATTACAAGCATTTAGCAGACGCTTTTATCCAAAGCGACTTACAATAAGTGCATTCAACATAGGTAGGCAAAAGAACTACTAGTCACCAGAAATTGTAAGTGCATTTCCTTCCTAAACATGCATCTAAAAGCATGACCAGTGCTAAGGTAAAAGTGCAATAAGTTTCTTTCTCTATTTCTATCAACTGATATCAAAACACATGGGCCTAAAGATGCAAATAAACACAGTACATATGCAGTATATATGTTGTGGTAAATGCACACTTCATACATTTCCCAGTTAACGCAAGTGGAAAAGTCCTTGAGTGGCCTGCTGATCACATTTCTGTAACACGTTGATTACGCTACTGATATCCACCAAAAAGTATTTGTTGTCGTGGAGCGTTATTAACAGACTATTGGCCTTGTGGAGTTATGTTACATTAGTTACACTATGTTACACTTCTTTAAAAACACATTTAAGAGGCAAGCATGTTTTGTTTTTCATCAACATCTTTTTACACAGTGTGTAGGCTAGTGCATCCACTGTTGCACTAAAATATGAAATCAATCAGACATCAATGTATTGGCCAAACTGCATCTACATTGAATACATAGACTGTCAACACAGCAACGTCTTATCTGCCAATGCACACCAGTTTGGAGAAAAATGGCCTCAGATGCCTCCAGCCTCAATATGATCAGGTCAGCTGGGAAGAGATGCATGAAAACTTATCAAATCCTGGTCTGCCTTTGCCAATTTTCTGCAGCGTTGCATGACTGAATCTCCCAGTCTCTCAGATCTCAGTTTACTACAGAAACCATTTTGAATGGGTATTTTAGCCACAATGGCATATGGCAAAATGCAGTGGCAGGACTGAGAGAGCCTCGCGCTACTGTGACCAGCGTTTTCCACTCACATTAACCAGGAAATGTACATATTTACCTTGGAAAATGTATACATTTGCCACCGTGCTGGTAAATGTGCACATTTACCAATTTCCCACATTTACTGTAACATATACATAAAATAATTTTATGAAGCGTCCTTTCTTTTAGGCTGTCAACCACATCAGACATGCAAATAAACAAACGTGAGAACACAAAAGCCCCACAATTGTGTACTGCCTCCAAATTGATATAAACAATGGTGAAAAGCGTGATAATCCATTCCCATTCATTATTTTCTCCTCTTAATCGGCATGACAGCCCAGCTTCATAGACAAGTATCAGGGAGACTTTGAAGTGACAAGTCCCTGGAAGTAGCACAACTACCATTCATTTTCCTGGGTGAAGAGGGGTTGTTAGCTGCTATTAGACTCTGCCATAAACTAGCCTGCTGAGACTGAAGGTTGCAAAGCACAATCCTAGGCACCCTGCTATTAGTTGCCATATTCAGTCAAACATGTCTCTTTGGGACAGGTTCTAGACAGGTTCTGTAGCTCCAGATGTATTACAGTACACTACCTATAATGTCAAGTGTCAATGATGAGACAGAGGTACTCTGGAATCACTGTCACTATCTAAAATAAGTCACTGACAGTCGAAGCCAGATTGGCTGGGAGCCAGCATTTTTGGGTTTTCTTGGGCAACTTTCCAGGCATTGATTGTACTGAAGACCAGACTAGAGGGAAAGCACAGCGACGTGATAGCGTACTGCATGTGTCAGTGTTCCCGTAGTCAAACTAATTGCCTGGTAGATCACTTCAGAGCTGCAGGATGGAAACCATTTCAGTAGCAGTCTCTAGGTGGATAGTATGAGCAAAGAGTGTTATGAAAGAACATAGAGCCCAGGAGCAGTGTTGCAAATGAGAATCATTCCCATTTGTTTTTTCCACACATGCTCAGTCTTCGCATTACTGTGCTGTATTACTCTTGATCTGTGTACCCCAACAGGATTGAGGGGTGTGTACATAGGCTGTATCATGGCCTGGCAGGCAGCCAGACTGGAGGGAATCTGTTCCTCCGTTCCCCTTGTTCATTTGCTTGTTCATGTCCTTTTCCCCTCTGTGCTTGGCTAATCTGGCCTGACAGAGTGAATGTAACATTACATAAACCCTACAGTCATCCCGCCATTTACTAATTAACTCTCCTCATCAGCCATTGCTGTACGGAGGGCCACAATAAGTTTGGGGAAATCTGTACAGGATCAATGCAGAGAGAGGCAACAGATAACATAATAATATAGTTAATCTCTCTGGGTTTGATAAGATTCTTTTTACTTGTATTAATATACAGTGGCTTAAAACTAGAGTAAATGTACTGTTTTTTAAGTAATTTTAGTATTCCAATCTCCCAGTCTTTGCACTGTGTTGTCTCTCTTTGGCTGTCAAGCTTCAAACAGCTGCACTTTTTCGGCACAGAGCGCTCCCTCCTTCCAGAAGGGTTTGAGTAGGTGGATTATGAGAGCAGAAAAACAAACTTCAAAAACAGCCCTCCCTGTCACACCACACACACTCTCACTCACACTGTACCTCCCGCTGTTTAGAAGCCATTTACAACAAAAATACCATTCAACCTCTCATGGCGCTGCAGAGAAGAGCTGTTCAAATAGCTGATAAACAATCGCTATTGTTGTCCAACAACGGCTTTCTTAAAAGCATAATCACAACAAGCTTATTGGATATTGACAAACTTGAACAGCATCTAAAAAAATCCATCATAATTACTGTGCTGCCATTATGATTGTTGAGATGATAGCTCATTGTTCACGGTTCCTTCTAAAGGATTTGTGTTTGTTTTGCACTATTCATATGTATCATACTGTTAAGTTTGTGTACCACAAGGAGGTCTGATAGAAATCAACTGATACTGTACAGAAAAATTGTCTAGTACACGCTGTTTTTCTGTTACTTTTGTGTTTACCTCTGTGTCTAGGCTACTGGGAGTTCACTGTGAAATGATACTTTAAGGTGCAATAATGGAGATCCTTACTGTCCCATGGCACAAAATAAACCAAACATAGATACAGGGTTTTGATAGGGTGGTTGATAAATAAAAATGACTCAACTATTACTGCTGACTCAACTATTGGTGCTGAGATATCTGGCTTTCAGAATTCACTTTCCCGTCTGTACCTTGGTCTGCCGTGACGATACAATCATAACGTACAAAACATGCTGTTGAGCATGAAATGTGTTGGCTTAAAACTCATTGTGGGTAAATAGCACTTTGCCAAGTAGCCACATCCCCAGTAAAGCAGGCAGGCAGGTGTGGACGTGTGCTTATATGGGCTGAGTCAGCACAGCAACTGTTGGTGAATTCTGGCTCCCTTCCTAGCCTTCCTCGTGCTCTTCAGGGAAAAAGTGATGAAACCTGTCATGCCTGTCTCCATCTCCTTGGAGACACTCAGAGGGTGACTCACACAGCCTCAGCCTGACCTGCACAGACAACGACCCCCGGGCTCAATCCTCTCCATCACAGGACAACATCTGCAGTGCCTCGTGGCATTAAGCCACAATCTGAGTCACTGCTTTCTCTGGTAAATACCTGTTTGAGACTATAACCTAACTGGCTGACCCATGACAGCCTTTCATGGGCTTTCATGTCCAATGTTCATGTTAGTGTGAAGATTGCAGGGTAATGGTCCTGGAGAGGTTAGAGACAGGATAATAGTATTCTGGTAATACATGCTTGTGCTGCGTATGAGAGTATGCTCGTAAAAAAAAAAAGTTGAAATAAACAGAGCTGGGAGTTTCCTTGTCTTAGTAAGGATTGTTTTGCAGATTTTCTCATGCAGAAAAGGAGAAATGATTAGAATAGAATAGAATAGATCATAGGCATTGCTTGGGTAAGAATATGCTGTTGCTGCCTCTTTACGTTTGCAGAATATAAGTCTCAAATCAATTTCTCACACAAGTTACAGTTTGGTATTTTAGCCTAAAATGGGTTAGTGTGAATCACGTGCACCACACAATGTCTATAACTGTGCCTTAGAGAACAGAAAATGACAACAAACACTGTCCTCCAACACTGTCTGCCTCCCTTAGAGACAAATCTGCACTGAAATTGTGAATTATGGAGAACATTTATTCCACCTTTGTGGATACTCCGGCAGTCCTAAAAGACAGGAAAAAACACTATGGCTATATCTTGAGCTATAGCTATTTATTCCCCCCATCTCTGCTTGAGGCTGGGTGCATCAATTTGTTTGGTGCAACACCATTTCCTCCCTGGCGTGAGCAGTAAGAAAGGGAGGTTATTGAACGCGGAGCCAATAAGGGATAGTGAAAGGAGGTAAAATAGCATTTAATGCACTTCAGTTCTCTGAAGTGAATTAAGGAGCCTCTAAGGCTTTTCAGTAGAGAGCACCTCAGGCAATTGTTCACTTTGAAAGTCAACATTGGGTTGGCATTAATGTGTCTCAGTGTGTGGCGGGAGTAAAAAAACATTGCCTAACTTTGGGCTCATGCCCTTTAAGGAGGAGCATTTTACTGTTACAAAGGGGTAATTGATTGCTCTGCGAATCTATGGAGCAGTTCAAAATTCAGGAGTGAATTCTACTCTGCTAGAGTCTGTAGAAATAAGTGCAGATGTCAGATGGTCGAAAAGGTTAAACACATACCTACTTTGTGCTATATTCCTGACAATACAGGTTAGACTGCTGTTTGCTGTGCTGTCATATACAGCCTGTACATAAAACAAACCAAATTTCTAGATTCTATATATGTTCCATTTTATCACATTCTGTTATGGAGTCACTGACTGCAGCATTGTGGTAGGACAGTACAGAAGGCCCTGTTGATTCAAAAATGGGAAATGTCATTTTGCTGACCAAAATTTGGCTCTTGAAGACCATGGAGCAGTCACAAAATGGGCAAGGGAAAATTGAAGAGATTAGGGAAAGTCAGTGAACGTCATCAGATCCAAATCAGCTCCCCAGCCCTCACTCATGGCCTTGGCCTATTTAGATTTGCAGTTATGAAAACAGTGAGCATGTTGGTAAAGAAAAGAGGGATGGTCTCTACAGAAGTCACCACTAAAACATATGGGAATTGTTGTGTTCATTTTATGCTTAAGCAAGTCCATGTTGCCCATGTTTCTTTTCTACTACTGCCTACTAAAACTTCACCAGCTTCACAGCAGTACCATATTTTGGTACTCTTACCACCCCTGGAGAAGCCATACCCTGTAGCCAAACAATGTCACAACTCAGCAGTTGAAGTGGCAATGGCACTGCGAGGATTACCTGCCAGCTAGTAAGGGGTAGGTAATACTGTGGGGCATTGTGATTGGATTTGCATTTTGAATGTCTTGAATTTCTAGAGTTTTTCCTGAATGCCAAGACTGCTAGTCCTTTTGGTGTGCAAATCTCACCCAGGGGAATGCACAAAAACAGAATTTAAATGTACTTTGCCACTGACTACTCTGGTGATCCACTCTGCCAAAATCCCAACCCATCAATGCACCACACTGCAGGCCAGGCTGGCAAAGCATTTCCAATGGCTAGCCACCGGTCACAGAATTCTTTACCCCCTCGATCAACAACCAAGTCTTGTGTCTAATCAATCATACCTCTTACTGATGATTTTGACTTTCCACATCAAACTTCAGGAACACTTCCAACTTCTTCCAACATGAGAGCTAAGGGGCGGAGTAATGTGCACGCAGGAGCACTACCACTAAGTGGCTTGGCCCGGCCACAGTCACTCACTCAGTGATCATTGCTGGAGGGATCTCTATGGATATTCAGTATTGTTGGCTCACCACCGGCTTCATTTGCTTTACAAAATAAACTATCCTAATGTGTAGTGAAATGCTGGTTCAGAAGAATTAGAATCTGTTACTTGGACACAAAGCTATCTTTCATGACCTCCTTGAGGTCGATTGCATCATTCTCTCTGGCACTATTGATAACTGTAAATGTGATCACTCCGAAATGTACATCTGCTTGCTTTTAATAAAACGTGTGGGATAAACAGCATGTTCAGCTGAGCACTTTTACCGTAGGATGTTGAACTGAAAGAATAGACCTGAGGGGTTTAGCACAGGATTGGATCAGTGTTCATTCATTTATTTGCTCCTCATTGTTTGATTGGATTCACATTAGTGTTCATCAAGGCAACATAACTTTTCTTAGATTTGCCTTGCACATTGGCATAAACTTCTTCCTACTGTTTTTCAATACCGGTAGTATAATATTCTTGTACTATGTATGTAACTAAGCAGTATGCTTGGAACTGAGAAGCTAGGTAATTGCACTGAAGGAGCCTGTGCATGTTGTGTAAGGATGGGTGGATGTGTGGAAGGGTCATGATGTAAGAGACTGAAAGTGAAAAGAAGCAGCAGAGATGAAAACTATAGCCCAAAGATCTTCGCACATTATCTGCCAGTGTTTTCATTAATAACATTACCACCACCTTTCAATCACACCACAGAAAATCTTCTCACTAACAGTGGCAACACAATGTGCCAAAGACTTCAAGAGTGTGCCAAGCTTTCTGCAACACCTATGTGCCATCTACGGGTTGAAAAATGGACTTAAGTCAGTGAAAGCATATGGAAACACAGAATGCGTTTTCATCCACAAAATGCATGTTGAGTGTTTCACAAAATGGATTTTGTGGCACAGAATTCACAAAATTCGTGTCTACATTTGGCGCCCCATACACATTTCGTGGATGAAATCAAACAAGGTATTTTGGAATTAACAAGATAACATTTGGCTCCCCATAAAACTAAACAGAGTAGGAGTGTCCACTCTCTTTACCTCGATACAAACTGTTTTGCAGACTAAACCATTTTTAGAAATTAAATGTTGACCTGTCACCCTATGGTGGAAAATTTGAAAATTAAAAAATATCCTGGTTCTACATGTATCACATTTATCTACATTTCCCACAAAGATACATTTTTTATGAAATATACCACAAATTAAATAGACATTCAACACTAAATCATGTTTTCTGAGCTGTAAACATATATGGTGAAACCTAACAATACTGGACATAAATTCAACATTGCAGATATAATTTCAGCAGGCAGCTTTCAGGGCCAAACAATGTATTTGTAAATATGTCTCACCCTCCTTTGGTTGAAAATTTCAACTCTGCACTGAATTAGGGGCAGTATGAGTTGAGTTTGACAGAAATTTGAAATAAATGTTGACAATCCTGACTGGAGATGGGTGGATACACTGACGAGAGAAATCGTCCACCTCAAAAGACCCCTCCGTCGCGAAAGTGCCTTGAGACTCGGCATAACTCTGCATTGTGTAATGGTAGGTAGCTATTAGGTTAATCTCAAACATGTTGTCAAATACTGTTTATGTGACAGAGGTGCGCACCCCCCAAAATGAGGAGCTAGCACTCCTTGTCATCCAATGCTGCTGATTTAAATCCAGGTATTCACGTGCAATTTTTCTTTTCAGTGTTGATGGATTATAAACTGCTTCAAGCCAATATATTAAGGTGGTTTATCCATCCAAGTGACAAAATGCTCAGGTGTCCCTTTGTTTTATGTTTGTCTTTCCTTGTGTGTGTTGTCATGTTGTGCTTGCATTTGTGTCTCACTTTATTTTGATGATGGAGGAGGCACTGCAGGTGAACAAGCAACACACAATTATAAGCAACTAATAATAGCTGTCCTTGGGTGATGTTTTATCCCTGCATGGCGCCATGCTATCCATTTAAATGAGCACACTGCATTGATTGATTTTGACTGAGATCACAAAAACTAGTCAGTTCATACACAATCCTTATAGTAAGCATTTTACTTATTAACCAGGTAATGTATTATAGCAGGCAGTGTGATAAATCAACTTGCTCCATTTTATAACATGTTGAAACCATATTGAAGCCTAAACCCTGATGGGTGTTGAGCATCACATTGTTGACTGGCTAATTTTACCATTCATTAATACACATTACAAGATGTTACAATACCTTGTGCCATAATCTAAGATAAACACTTGTGGGAGCCTAATTCAGATAAAAAATACGAATGATACAGCCACCATCAAATGAACACCATAGCAGACATCAGGCTACACCATCGTAGAGCTACAGAGTCACTCGTCAGATGGCACCATTCGCCAGTTACCTACCCCAGCCAACAGCGGTATGAGGCACGTCATTGGGGTTATCAAGTGGGCACCTTCCTTCACCGATGTTTCGTTGAGTTAGGCCCACGACACCTCAAGAAGGCTCAACGGTGTATTCCAGCGTCCTGGAACCACCCCCCTCTATGCCACGACCTCATACCTCCCCTTTACTCTTGCCATCTAATGCCTGCCATCAACGTAGCATTAACCTAGCCTAGTATCCCTAGCTAGCAGTACAGACCCCCCTCACTACCGCAGTACGACACAGTACAATCCCATAAATACAGCCACACAGTGCTATACTACGTCTATTCCAGACAATGTTATGAGATATACAGTGCTGCACACAAGACTGCACACAAGGCCGCACAACACTCAACCCAGTGGCGCTTACCTTAGCGTGCTCCCCAGCTAACATGCTTCCTCCTTATCCACAACCATTCACTTGCTCCTTCCACTGCTTGCGACATGTTCCTAACCGCAAGTTTCAAGCTCTGTCTGCGAATGCCCAACTCACTTAGTAAAGCAAAAACTAATTTTGCCACGAAACCTCGACAGCCAACTTCTACTGGCCGTACCCGAGCCCTCCAACCTCGCTGTTCTGCCTCCGCTGCCTTCTCCACATATCTCACTTTCTTTCGTTCGTTTGCCTCGTCAACTCGGTCTTCCCAGGGGACCGTGAGCTTGATAAAGTAACCTAACTTCTGTGCCTTAGACCACAGTAGCATATCCGGCCTTAGAACACATAGAACACATGTTCTATGTGAGTTGGAGTGAAGTGAAGTTTGCAGGAGAGTTTGATGGGAAAAACAATGAAGAGATAAAGTGCATGACTGTGTTATGAATACACGGTATGCACTTTAGCTCACTGCACTCCCTGGCAGTTCATGTGGAGTTTATAATACTCTGCAGGGCTTTTTCAGCCCTTTTTCTGTCCTTACACCAGACTGGATAGATTGAGGTGTTGGCAGCAGCAGCTCAGAGGATCCCACAGAGAGAGGTTACAGAAGGGGTTTCAGAGGTTACAGCAGTCAAAGAACAGAAAATGCTGACAGAAACACAAATAGTTGTACACACGCACGAACACAAATGCACGCACAAACACACACATTAATTGTGCACTGATTATGTTTAATCAGGTATGCATTTATATGTGTTTGCGTACTGTACATCTGTGTGTGTCTTTGAAGCAGAAACTGTATCTGATCCCTGCTATGGCAACTCGTCAGGCTAGATAGCCATTGGGGAAGGTCACAGTCAAGGTGCTCAGATGCGCCTGAATGGAAGGCTAAAAGTGGACCGGATTGGGGGCCCACAGGGCCTAATTTAGCACTGCAATGACAGGGCAAGTGAGGAGAGAACAGAGCAAGGGATACTTACTCTCAGGCCACCCATTTCGAAAAGGGTGTGATCAGATGTGCCGATAAGAGCAAACAGAATAGTCTGGCCCAAATAGGCAGAGCATCTTATCGCTGCTTTGAGGGAAGGAGGGAAGGCGGGAGACAAAGAGAGAGTGTGAGAGGAAAGAAGAATTCAGTTCAGTTCTTTATTATCCTGTGAGGGTTTGCAATTAAACCACATAAATCACTACATCATAGACCATAGAAACAAACATCAATTGTCCAACGATAGAGTCAATAGCTTCACACAGTCCAAAAAAATGCTCATCAGTGCAAAATTCAGGCACGTGAGGCAGCATCATTTCATATGCAAGAGAAAGGAATTTAATTGCACTCGAGGTGAAAGTGTCCCTGATTATTTGCTTTTAAATTGTGCTATTGAATTTAGAACTCTGAATCAACATAGCTCAGCTCAAAATGCTCTCCGACAAAATGCCTCTCAAAGAGTTCAGTTATTGCGCCTGGCTCAATCCACTAGCCTTACGGGTTATTTTTAAGCTCCCTACTCCCCACTGGTTTGATTGCTCAAGCACAGGCTGCCAAACCAGGCTATAATACACTCAGTGAGGACCACTCTCATCATGAAGTTTTTTAAAAAAGTTTCTTGCATTAATGGTGGTATAGTTGTATTTGGCTGTACAAGTTCTGCTCTTGATAGTGCCCCCCGTATGAATACAAGCAGCGTGCTACAGATTCAGCAGTGAGCACAATCAATCGCCCTGGTGTATAGAACAGAACCCAGCAGACACGTATCATTAAAGACATGGAATCATTTCGAGAGACAAGGCTGCAGAAACATACCATCATAAGTATACTGATTCATAAGGAAACAGAACAGGAGGATGGGGTGGTGGTCAGCCACAGCAGCATGAGGCAGGTAGGAAGCGAAGGGGTGAATGAGAAGCTGACAGCTTGAATGGACCGCCTGATTGATGTAGCGAATGTGATTGGTGTTTTGTTTCTTTTGGTTCAGCTGACGATCACACAAGAGAGGAAAAACAACCTCTCCTTTATCGTTTTACAGATATTTGTCTCAAAGCATTGTTTGTTGTCAGCAAGACTTCCCAGATATTTATAGCTGTCCACCTCAGCTATAACTCAGTTTTCCTCCCTTTGATTAGTGTGAAGCAGTGGTTGTAGCATTCTAAAATCTATTGCCTTCAACATTCAAGGACATATTCATCACACCATACCTCAAACTCATCAACAACATGGTTGTGTCCATTTCCCCCCTCTGGCAAAATCATCCACAAAACATGATAAATGTCTACATAAATGTTGTTATTTTGTGTGCTTGTAGCAGTTATGATGTATAATACACAAAACCGGTCGACTATTCAGTCTAAAATGTTCATGTCTAATTTGAGATGAGACAGGAGCTTCTCCAGCATGTGATAGTGTAAAAGTGTAAAAGTAAAATCTATGAACTTGAACCTCCATTTGGTTTTTGGTCCCTCTAGATGCTCATACAATAGATGAAGTCGATGAAGATTTTTTTAAACAAATAAAGCCTTTGTCAAATTGGTTATTTATTTCACACTTCACTGTACGTTATAAATTAGCGTACTTGGTATCATGCAATCACATTTTGTTTTTATTTGGTTCATAGCTTTTACAAGACAGGTTTGCCACACACAATCACATGCAGGCACGTGAGTCCACGTACACACACACACACACATGCACACACCCAACACACACACTGGCATTCAGTCTATGAACAAGTTTAAATATTGTATGAGTATGGACAGGAGACAGAAATGGTACAAAGCTTCGTGTTGCTGTTTGGCTGAGAGCTCTTCAGCAGCCATTGAAAAATGAGACTCCAAGGCTATCCTTAACTCTATTGGGTTATCATCTAGAAATTTAACTTTCTGAGACAATAAGCCACATGCCATTTTAGCTCACTTTGGAGTGCGTAGGATTTCTTTAAGAACATTATATGTCCACTGTCTGTCCTGGTAGAAATTACGCTGAAGAGTACTTGTTACTTTGTGGGCTGGCACCACTTAGCCAAAGTCCAAGTTACTTGGCCCTTCACTGACAAACAAACAGAAAATGGAAATCACTTCTACGCAACTTAAAGGTGAATGTTATTACAGCTATAGCGGTATAGCTTCAGAAAGGCCTGGCATGGAGGTGATTGGTTAAGTAAGGGTTTTCATGAAAGTTGCCTGGCAGAATGAGATTACCCAGAGGTTTCCAGAAGTTTCAACCAGGCGTCCATGCCAATCATAATCATGGACTGGGACTGGCATCTGTCATTGTGCCCCACAACACTCCAGACTATGATTAATGACTGTTCAAATATGGACTTGAGAACAGCGACATTGATAGATGTCACTTTGCCAATGAGGCTTTTAAGTCACTCCCTAAATTGAATTGGTACTGCACATGAATGCATTAAAGATTGGTGCCTGACTAACTGTGTGTCTCTGTTCTTTCTCTCCCTGTATCTCTCATCTTCCTCCATCTCTCTCTGGCTCACTCTTCCTCTCTCCTCTTCATCCATCACTTCCTCTTTCTCCTTGCTTCTCATTGTATGCTGCCATCCTGACACCAGGTAAGACAAGTTCTGTTGTTCTCCACACACACGCACACACACACACACACACACTCCATATGCAACTACAATTACATTTCAATTTGTCATTACTACTGCAGAAGAAAACATCAGAATGCAAGCTTTTGGACCTCTGCCTTACACCCACTGGCCAAATAAATCCACATGCTTACCAAGCGTAGTCTACCGCTGGTGTCTTCCTTGCTAGCATGCCTTTGAAAGCTGAATGGAATCACATTGGCCCACTTTGTCATAATCCCACACTAAGCCATGGCACTGGGGGGCTCAAGGCTCTGCCCATATGTGCACATAATTACATTTTTTGAATGGCATTGGTTGTTTCTCACTTTTTAATGAGATGCACAATATTGGGAGCTGGAGGGGATTTTGCAAAACAGATGCCTCGGTACAGAAAATACAGGTTTGAAAAAGGCCAAAGTGAGTGAATGCTGGCAGAGAGTATCAGGTTTACCCCTTGTGGTGTAAGTAACAGCTGTGTTTTTGGAGTGATGTTTCACATATGGATGCTTGCTTCAGTCTGTTGCATCATGCCGAAAGTGCCTACAATGGGCACGTGAGTGTCAGAACTGGACCATGGAGCAATGGAAGAAGGTGGCCTGGTCTGATGAATCACGCTTTCTTTTACATCATGTGGACGGCCGGGTGCGTGTGCGTCATTTACCTGGGGAAGAGATGTCACCAGGATGCACTATAGTAAGAAGGCAAGCTGGCGGAGGCAGTGTGATGCTCTGGGCAATGTTCTGCTGGGAAACCTTGGGTCCTGGCATTCATGTGGATGTAACTTTGACATGTACCACCTACCTAAACATTGTTGCAGACCAAGTA
>OOFE01012989.1:58736-77211 GCA_900323365.1 Monocentris japonica | reverse complement strand
TGGGGGGGGGGGGATTCTGGGGTTGCAGCGGCATAACAGTATCACAGAAAACAGAATGTACAAAATATCAAAAACAAGGCCTAAATACTAGAATACACAATACACATGAGCTAGTCAAAGGTGTTTAAGTTTCTACCTAGATTCCAATACTCAACATGGAGATCTCTACAGGGGGAGTGCCGCCACGGCCACATAAAATAGATGTCTTTATTGGCGAAGCTGTTGCGCATCATGAAATCTTGTCAGAAAAAAATATTTGACAAAGACCTTACATTTAAAAGACCAAATTTAGTTGAACGCTTTAAGGAAACAGTATCAGGAAAGGTCAGACACTGAACATAGATTAAGTTTATTTTGTTGGAAGCTGCTGGCCACAGTGGATTGGAGTGGACTCTTTCCGTGTGGTGGCAGGAAATGACTGCATCAATTTACAGCTCAGCACAAGTCTCTCTTGGGGTACCAGAGAGACTGGGAAGAACAATTGTAGCGGACAATGAATCAGGAAATGATGTTCCTGTGAAGATTTCTCAGTTGTCCCTAGACAAAACATATTACATGACATAACTTTCATGTAGAGTGTATCTGTCACAAGCAAATTACACTTGATTTTCACAATCAACCCCACATTTTATACGACAGATACCATCCTAAATTCAGAGGGAGAATCCAGTTTCTTTGCCCAGCAAGTAGACTGAGATACAGAAAGTGCAAAGTGTGATATTCTGTATACAATATTTTTGCATTACTGATATGTTGCTGCAGCTGTTGTTATAGCTGTTGTTATAGCCCTAAAATGTTGTCAGGTGCTCAAATGTTGTTAGGTCCTTTATACCAGTGTCTATGCTGCTCTTTAGCAGTTTCTAGCTATTATCAGAACTTTATCTAATTGATTATAAAATACAATATTTTTTAATGCAGGCCTTACGTTGTTATGAATGGTTTTATGTTCCTGAGTAAATATGAAGATAACTAAAGAAATCCTACTGTTATTGAAGTAAAGATTCTTCATATCATGGAAAGCATAGCTTTAGTTATTGCTAAAGGCTTTTTGTCAATTTGATTGTCACTTCGGTACAGAGTTTGTGCTGCCCATCTGTGCACTCAGACATGCCTTTCCCAAGTTAAAAATCATATTTATTGTTAATCTCAAAGACAAAGACACTCCAGATTGCTCACTACTTCACAAGTGGAAAAGGTGGGAAGTTGGCAGTGTGCCATACATCACTGCCAATTGGTTTCTGGAATATTGTATGTTACTGTAGATGGAAGCTATCAGACATTCATGGTAACTAGAAAGATGGCTGTCAAGGGTAACATCAAAAGAAATTTCACATTGACATGCCAATTACATAGATGAGTAACCATATCGTCCATCCAGTTATTTGGAATAGAAATGTGACCAGAATTCACCATCTCAACTGTGTTCATGCATACTCTTGTATGCATGTAGTTAATGTCCAGTAACATTTAATACTGTTTATTTCATTGCGTGTGTTTGTGTGTGTTTGAGTCAGATGCCCAAGGGGTATTTACATCACATAAGATATGGCAGAGTGGAGTTTCAGTTCTACAAACATTTCTCAGAGGCAGAGCGGCTCTAGAGGCAGAAATCATTTCATTGGTTGACTTAAACCTCAATGAGCAGAGCCAAAAAACCAGTTTTTCAGAGCACTCTGGTCAGCTCTGGCCAAAATATAAATAAAAAATAAACATGGCATAGACTTTTTTCATTCATGACCGTGGCATCCATGAGCTTTGAAGGTCAGCAGGCTATAGCTCTTGTTTATTTGCTTCACTTATTTGTCTCATTTGTTCAAATAAAAAGTAGGTAGCTAACTTATTGCACTTTTACTTTAGCACTGGTTCTGCAGTTAGAAGAAGAGACGGCATTTGTTCCATATTTTTGCACTCGGATGATCATTTAAAAAACACACAATGAATCAATTTTGGAAAAAATTTTCACTTTCAACATAAAAATTGCAGAGAAGAAAATAAATTGAGACGCAGGTGTGCAAGCACTCTCCCTGTCTCTGCCTCATCAATGTGCACCTCTTTGTGTGTGTGTGTGTGAGCATCTCTCATTGGCTGCAGTTGGATGATGTTGATTGTTACTTTACGAAGACTAATGGGGACCCTCACACAAAATCCTCCGGCTGCCAAACAAAAAAGACTACAAAAATACAAAAGGGAATGGGAAAAAGAATTCTCATGGCTTGTCAATGTTAATGAAAATGAACCCACAAACGCAATTACAAGATGCAGAAGACACCAGTGGCCATTGCACAATTCCTTGCATGCAGGCATCACCAGAGGCTGATATGGTACAATATGATAATTCATATTGTACCATACACTGTGTTAGATCAGAAGCATGTCTGTCTTTGATAATGTGTCAAACTTCTGTAAGAGTGGTCTGGCTGATTATTTTGGCCAGATCTGGCAGGCAAGAAAGAGTTAGCAATTTCCTTCTTGACTAGCCTACTTCAGCTCGAAAGAGACCCAGTCAGCAATGATACGTACCAGTACAAGTAAATCAAACCTCCGACTTCAGCTTATTGAATTAGTCCAACAGCAGCTCTTCCAATGTTCAGTTAGTCACCTTTCCCCCCCCGCCTACTCAAGCTAAGCTCTCTCCAGCTGCACTGAGACAAATGGCTTCTGTAAGATTACAAGCACAGGCTACAGTGAGCCACAGAACCACTGGCAATGATCGGCATGTAAGCATTGCAAGCTTAATTCTGTGTAGGCTAAATCAATATTTTCCATGATACTATCACAGACAAAGACATCTCACTTTCAAACCCGCTCTTTGAGGAAGTAGGGCATTGTTGAACAAGTCGTTCATTTGGGTTTTCGAGACACCCACTGGTTTACTAGCAACGAGGTGGCTAACTTTTATAACTTCCAAATCCTGTGTCGAACGTGGCGTATGCACACTTTTTTATCGCACACATGGTTTATACATTTGGCCCCAGGTGCGGTAGCTTTGCTCTCTGAGCCAGAACCTGAGTCCTTGGTGGGTATAGGTGGTGCCTTGGCCCTCTGACAGCAGCTTTATGGTGAAGTATTTTGCTATTTTTTTTCTTTTCAAGGGGCTTTGAGTTTCGGGCTCTCACCTTTCTTTTTCACACTGTCCTTCACATACACAAGGTCTCCCACTTGGTATGCTCTGTCTTGGTCATGTGTATCATGTGTTTTCTTCTGTCTCATCTGTCTCATCTGTCCTGCTCGTAGATGTCTTCTTACAAGTTCATGCATTTCACTTAACTTTTCTTCCAGCTTTTCCACAAACTCTGCCGGAGGTGCTATTGTTAGGTTAACATCAGTGATATTCAGGGAGACATCATGTGGTTTATGAACCTCACAACCCAGCATCATGTGGTTCGTAGGCAGCTGTGAGGCTTGGTCCTGGTCTTTGCCACCTGGAGTAGACGACACACCTAGGTGAGGTCACTCTCGATATTCCTGTCTTGGTCTGTGTGTATTTCAAGAGGAGAGCCAAGACTTGACATTAACTCATATACAAGCTAGTTCACTGTGATCTCTGATAAATGATCATCAGATCATTTATACATTTATTCACACATGTATTCATAAAATGGGAGAAATAATAAATGGGGGAGTTATCCATCTTTCAATCCCTCATCCATCAAACCTATGCCTCTGACATAACTTGTAGACTCTATGCATTATTGGCTCAAAGGCTTGCCAATGATGTAGACTACAAGAAGCCAACAGGAAGTGGATGCCTTGCTTTGAAAATAGATTTAGATAAAAAAGCATTTGAATCGGTGCGTAATGAAATATGTTTTTCCATGGCAATAAACCCAGCTTTGCTGACTCAGCAAACATGAGGTGATGAAAGAACGGCTGAGGCACATTTGATTGTGAAATCTCTGCTATAAAAGAGAGGATAAAGTGATTCTAAATCAACCATAAAATTGCAGATGGTAATCCAGTGTATGCCAGTAAATATGTGAAATGACTATCATCATTATCACCACTCCCTTCCTGACCCATGGCATACATCATTACCTTATCAATGAGATGTAACTTGAATGTTCTTGGAGGAAAGCATTTTATTTGATTTTCACAACAAAGCAGTCCTTTCTAATCATTTTTTGACTTATGGCACTTCTTCTTTTCTTTTTAGCATGATAAACAACAGGTAAACAAGCCTCTTTTTGTTCATTACATAACCCATATTTAAAAGTCTTTTCAGGAGAATTTCAAATAAATAAATAAATATCCATTTGATTTGGTTGACTTTTATCAAGCTCCATGAATGAGTTATTTTAATCATACTTTAGAATGGCTATGGTGGAGTAAACACCAGCTGTGTCAAGTTGGTATTTTCAATAAGGAGTATCACTGATTGAAGTGTTGGATCAAGATAAAGGTGACAATTCTGCAATGGTAGCCAAATTAATCTGTTGGCTTGTGTTCTGAGGATGCTGTAAATACATACCGAAATCAGTCAAATAGTCTGTTACTGCCTATTTCTATACCTATTTTATACCTATTTTTTACACAAAATCTTCTTTATATCCATATCCGACATTCTCAAGACACAAAAATAAACACTAAGCCTCAAACTGATTTATGGATAGAGATCAAGCAAAGATATGTGAGCTCTGGGGTAGCATAACAGTAGGATTCGGGTCAGTGACGAAAACAAATAATCTATTCCAACATCAGATAAGTGTCCCTGTTGGTCATTGTGGCCATGACATAGCATCACTATGACTCCCTTTACACCTGGCGTTAACGTGTCTTGGGTGATTGGCACAAAACTGCATACAATCCAGGTGTAACTGCACCCAAGACACACCGATCCGATCATTCAGACTACCTCTAGAGGTTGTCAGTGATGCATTTGGCCACATTAACAACGAAGTATAAATGCAATGTGTCTCCAATTCACGTAAAACAACTACTGACACCTGCGCTGTCTTCTGACCTGAAAAATGCATGTGCATGTGTGTGGGGTGATATGTTGTGTGTATATCTATTCCATTTTTTTTAAATGGAGATAAACTTTTGCAAGCAGATCTAACCAGGAAGCAAATCAATCAGGCAGGCAGTTTGGATCATAACACACTTGTCAAGAATGGATTGTCAGGATACTGGCGGATGAGGAACAAGTGAGACAAGGTGTTCATTTTAAATAAATATCAGGAGGGAAAGTGACGTGCAAGTCAATCAGATTTTAATGTGTATAGCAGAGATGCATTTTACTATCATTTATTATTTTGTGGCTGGTTGTACTGATGCTGTGTTGTCACATGCCACGGACATGTGCCTGAGTATTGCACACAAGTCAGTGAGGCCCTTCAAGGGGGTCATAAATCTGACCTTGACAAGACCACTACTATGTGGAGATAGTCTATAGGATGAACCATGTTATCTTAGTAAAGAGAACCATCATGAGAGACTTAAAGATGGTAGTGGGCTGATTTTCAGAGAGAGAGAGCATAGAGAGATTTTGACTTTCTGTGGGATCTGTGACAAGGTATCTCTCTCCAATATATCAGTATACAATATATTTTTGTACTTCAACCTGTCAGTGTTTTGTGTGTTATTTCAAGAGTACTGAGTGCTTACAGGCAATTTTCCATGACAGCATGTTAATACCATGTTGCTCAACTTTCCACAGGAATGATGACAACCTTCCTTTGTGGTCATGGGGATGTTAATTATGAGGTTGACCTCCTAAAGGCATGGAGGGAGATCCGTCTCCCTGGTCAAATGGGTGATTGAGAGATATGGGTTGGTCCCAAAACCGGCCAGTCTGGCCTTTCTAGTGACCATGTCTCACCAAGCCAGAGAGCAGACGTGGCAGCTTTATAGCAATGATTTGCTCATGTGTTCTCCCCCTTGCCAGGACGCACAACACTCGCACATCGCTGAATAGGAACTAAGAGTGAAAGTTCGCACATGGCTGTGTAAAGTCATGCAGGCGGAATTGAAGGCTATGCTGGAGATGGGGGTGATAGAAGAGTCCACCAGTCTGATGGGTCTATTCGGTTCTGTGTGGACTACTGGAAGGTGAATGATGCCAAAATTCGATGTGTATCCAATGCCTTGCGTTGCCGAACTCCTGAATCGGCTGGGCACCACTTGGTTTTTCACAATACTGGATTTGACCAAGGGCTACTGGCAGATTCCCTTGTCTCCAGAATCCAAGGAGAAAACAACCTTCTCTACTCCATACTGTCTGTAACAATTTGTTACACTTCCATTCAGCTTGTTCGGAGCCCCTGCCATTTTTCCAGCACTGCATGGACTGCGAGGTGCATCCGCATGCTGTGTATCATCATCCACAGTAATAATTGGGAGTGGCATGTGCAGCATGCGGGGACAATGCGAGTAGGTAGGGGAAGATTGGGAGGGTCTTGAATTTTCAGTGGGTGGGGAGATTTTCTTCCAAAACAAAGAACACAGGCCAGAAAGTGAGTTTTGAAAGCCAGAAATCTCAGCACCTACTGAAGTAATCATTCAGTAATTGGTAGTGATCAACAACCCTATCAACCCCCTTGAGATATACTGTATGATGGACATTTTGTGCTTTGGGACAGTAAAAATCATACTTTAAAGGTAAAAAGTCTAATTTATTATTTCTTTGCTTACTGTTTTATCCACTTTTGTTGCTGAAGGTCAAAGCAACGGAGCCCAAAGCGTCTTGATTGAAGTGCACCGAGGCTGGTCCTCTCAAACTAGGAGGGCATTTCTAAAGTGCCATGTTAGGAGCTTTGGGAGAGAGAACTTAATCCTGCAGTAGGTGGTGTGAAAATGTGGACCACATTTTTGAAAGGCCTGTTCCTGCTTCTGCGGGCCACAGCCCCTGGTGAGGCAGCCTGTGCAGGTGGTTGGCAGCATAGCAGAACACAGCAGATAACAGAAGTCCTCACCTGGTTGAATCAGAGCGAAGGAGTCTTCTAGCCGGCACTGCAGCAGCTGGAAGCTAGAGGGAAGGGCCACAGCACGGCTCAGGCCACTCAAGCCAGCAAGTCATTAGTCTTACCCTGGGCTAAGACAGAGACCCAAGGGAAACATCTCTCCTCATATGTAGCAGAATGTCAGAAGGAGGCTTTGTCTGATTGATTATACTACAGTAGTTTTCGCAAGATAACATACTTTCAGTAAATTCAGAGAACCGTTCTATAACCTATATTAATTTGCTAGCTAAATGTGCTATACAGATCACAGTGTTAGTCAACTAAAGCATTGATATCAGCATGCATGCAGCTGACTGGACTGGAGGAGAAGTTAGATTGATTTGCTCTTCAATAAAACAAAGACTGTTCTGCACAATTAGTGCTATTAATCCGAATACCGGTATTTATTCTATTCCACTTTGCCTGCCCATTTGATGTATCATTTTGCCTTTAACTAAGGGATGACTTGCATCTTTCCGTTCTGGACCAGTTGTGAAAATAAAACCCAGTCCAGGCGAAATACTAGACCATACATTATCCCCGTTATTCCTGACTGCAGTGTAATGAAACTGTATTTGATGAGGGGTTGCTAACGTATGTATCAAACACCCACACATTTTCATTTGAGGATCCGCCATTAAACTTTCCCAGATGTACTGTAAAATGAACAACTGCTAAAACTCTTAAAAGCTTATGACAACAAATACAGTACATGACCATATGTATTGCTGTACAGGTTAAATGTAGACATCATTTAAATTGAAAACTTTATGTGTCCACATGGAAGACATTGTATCAAGAGTAATAACTGTCAAATCCAAACACACTGAGCAAGGATTTGCAAGGCACCATTTGGACAATAAAGAAAATTTGTTCACTGCCCTCAACAGCACTTCACTAAATAATACAGGCAGCTCTGAAATTGCACTGTTATTGAATACAAGCTTGGGGCAGTTCCTACATTACCCCTTTTGCCCTGTGTATCATTTCACATTACACAGAGATGAGGGATATTTGCTGTAGAGTATCTTTATGGGGTTTAATCATCATCTGAACTTTTGACTTTTTCTAATTATCTTTTAATCTCGCCATTACATGGAATAAATGGTGGTGTCTTTAGAATTCCATGTATATCTATTACATTTTATAGTGGTTCATTCTTTAAAGTGGTAATCTGCAAGACCCTGGTGGTTTTATATTTTTATATTTAGTCTCCATCTTTGCTGCTCAGTGCTCATCGCTGTGGTGTTTCTGCACTGCTCTTCCCAGAGATCACATGTCAATCAAACAGTGTGTCCAGCACTGATTTTTCTTGGATTTTCTGTTGATGAAGTTTGAGTTTCTGTAGGTTATTTCTTTGTCTGTTCAGCCATGGTGGCTATTGCTGATCATGCAAACTATACCCAGTTCTTCTTCTATTTATTCCAAACAAAGCACTGTTGCTGCTGCTGGAAATGTAAAACGCATCACTTCCTGTGAGTATTTTTCCAAGAAAAGACCCACGCTACACAGGTGTTTAGAAAAGCAAATGTAAGAGCTTTCATGACATATATGATATATATTCATGATATATCACTAATATATCAGTCAGGGATAGAGAGCTGCAAAATGGACATTTATTTATATGAAAATAGATTATTACTTTAAAGGGGACCTATGACCTACCTAGGAATTCAAAAGGAATTCACTCTATTTATGTACATATATGATCAAATGTAGACATTGTTAAAATTTGATTCTGTTTGAGTGGTTAAATTTAAAGTTATTACATTTTCAAAAATTCATCCTGTTTCGGATAAACTACAGTCTAAACATTACAACTGGACTTTATTTAATTAATTAACGTCAATAAAATCCTTCCAATCAGGCCAGTTTGCAGCATTTGAACTCACCTGAACACACCTCCTGGAAATCCTCTACATAACAGGTTTGCCTCATTTGAATTAGAGGAGCTGATGTCAGTCGGGATCCAATATGTGACTGTTTTGCCTGTGAGTCTTCAAATTGACTCAGTAAATACTTTTTTAACTGAACTACATTTATTTGCAAAACATGCAACAAAAAACATTATTTTTATCATAATCCATGGCATATTTTTAAAACAAAATCATGAAAAGTGAATAGATGCAAAATCAAAAAGTATCAGGTGACTTTCCAGTAGTGATAAAAAATACATGGTTCTCCCCTCTTTAGAGACCACTATGGTGCTGGTGAGAGAGCTGGTAGATGCAGTCCAGGATGAAGCATGAGCACATGGCTAGAGATTAATGTAGAAGTGAGGTCAAACATGGAGCCACCTGGGTCTGAACTGCAGAGGCTGATGCTTCACTCTCTGACCTGGCAGCATTGGGTGGCGTCCAGGGAGAACCTGAACCATCTCAGATGTCTGATATACGCCCATCTGTCCGCCTCCCCTGGGTCCCCTGCTACCTTTGCCCCGCCATGTGTTCCCTCATAGCCTACATTCCCAAATCGGTGCCAACCAAGCCTGCATTCAGCATCTGTCTGTACCAGATACGTCAGTCTGTGCTGGCCTGCTCACACCCTCTCCACAAATACTGAAAGGATATTCTTGCACTCCTTGTCTCCCACATCTCTCCAGTAAATAATCACCTCCCCAGAAGAAACCGCTCTGTTGCCAGAGAGTTTGGATTACACATCATCAAGTACCGATCCCAGACAGTTGACATTGCTGTTTAATCATCATTACCCTAACAACTGCTTCTGAAGGAGGGTCAGTACTGAAGTATCATACAGTAAATGCTTGAACGTTTACACTGCTGCTAGTGTGCAAAATGTACATTTGAGTGGACGTTTATCTGAGCTGTAGAGTTTTGGAGTAAACTGGAGTGACACCAACTGCTTGACTTGAATATAAAAGTGCATATAAGACCCATGTATAACTTTCTTTACTTCTGGTGTGTGTGTCCTCTTACTTGGATGAAATTTGTTTCAATCAGGTCTGGGAAAATGAATGATTATGGCCCACACTGAAAAGCATCCAATTTGCCATGGCTGCACAATGAACAATATGATACAATGATCAGATGACTACTTCAATATTTACCAATGATGCCGTGTCATGTATGCTGTTGCACATGTACACTTACATCCTACACAGGCAAACACATCTTTCTTCACCTTAAAATGACAGATTTACTCTAAAATGATCATAGTGTGACAAAAGTATGCACATCGATGCAAATGGAATGGGTTTTGCATGGGGTCGGAGGTTTTGCCGCGTAACATTTTTCCTTTATTAATGTATCCCACCGCATCTGAGAAATGTAGCGGACTAACAGGCACCAGTTGATGATTTGTTTCCAGAAATGTCCGGCGCTGGTTGGATGTTCAGCATGCATAAAAAAAAATAGGACAAGGCTTAAAAAACTTTTGCTCTATTTCTTTTCACTTTTTTTTCTTTTTTTTTCAAAAGTTGCTGCTCACAGGGAAAAATGTGTTGATGAATGAAGCGCTCATACAAAGTGAGTTGCTGACAGCTCTGGAGACCTGGGGACCAATTCATTTGCAGCGCAAGTGCGATACGTTGAGATCAGACTCTCAGATGTCCCAGAAGCCTGAACGCTTTGAAAGAGTCACAGGCCTGTGCTGGCACTGGAAATTCAGCAACACTCCAAATGAATCGCTCCTTTAGAAAACAGAGCGCCGCAGTAATGCAGGACTGCTCATTACTTAACATATGAATCGGAACATGAGGCCTCTGGTTATTTCCACTCATGGTGTTTGATGTACACTACAGTAGACCAATGAGTGGCTTTAAAACGGTGCCTATTGACAAAACAGCTTGTAATGTGTGTTGCTTTTATCGAAGAATATGAAGTTAACAGGCATGACGTGATGCCATTCCATTGCATACAGACATTTGAGCAGTCATACACTATGAAATGATAATTGGATCCACAGAGAAACTGTAGACTTGGATATGAGAAATTCTTGCTACTGGACCGTAGACCTTGTGGCATTATGGTGACACAGGAAGAAAGTTATATGGGGAGGGGAGCCCATTTTTCCTCTCTACTCAATGCGGCTATTTCTTTCCTCAGCGCGAGACCATCAAGGCAATACTGACATTCATTTGAGTCTTGTATTATTTATAACTCTCTGTGATTTAGATGAAACACTGTTGGAGCGCTTTGTCTGAAAAGGCTCTCTCGTGTCACCGGAGCTCTTAAAAATCCACCTTGTGCTCAGAGTCATTGACCCTCCCTCGTCTATTCATCGCCCAACAAATGGCAATGCCTGTAGAGAGGGTCATGTCTATTTCCTGCTGTGAATTCCATTAGAGGTACGGCAACACAGTAGAACACTTTTTCAAACCTTTGATACTGCTGTTGTAATGGACGAGGGTTGGATAAAATGACATTTAAGACTCACTTAATGCATAAAAGACTGGTTGAATGTAAATGATATCTGCCACATTATAGGCAAATCCTTTGGTCCTTATCCTAACCGGTGCTTGCCAGGTGCCATATAGGATTTTCTCCTAATATATCATTGTCAAATGAATTGTGGCCATCTGTATTACAGTAATGTTCAGTAACCCCTGTAAGATAATTTCTAAGCTGTTCTATGTCAGCAAGTTTCATTTTTTCATTTTTTCATTCGTTACAAAACACTAAATGGGAAATGGGACTAATGTCTTTTTAAGAGTGACAGTCTTGTAAATCATATAAATATACAGTATATGCAGTACCATGAGTGGATATATTTTTAGCTCAAAAAGACAAACACTGTTAGTCGGTACTCTATGTTCTACCCATTGAGTTATACAGTATGTATTCATAAATACTTTCAAAACATATTGGATGACAGTAGCCAATTAAAACTTATTTTCCCAATAAACTGTTCTGTCTATGTTGCCATACACTAGTAGCCTATGAGGACACATCATAATTGATGTTTTTTTTTATCTTTTCACATACCAGGAGTTGAAATTACAAGGGGTCCAGATTTTTATCTCCATTAGAATATGTCTTTTTTCATCATGATGTTGTGCAGATAACTGCAGGCATGTTGCAGAAAACAACTATGGATGCTGTAAACAATGACTCCATCCAAAATTAACTTGTAGCATGGCTTAGTTGAAAAGTTGGGTTCAAGCTTGATCACAATTCCTCATTAGAAAATATCCAGTTCTGTAATGATCTGAGTGTTACAGTGTTATGCTGATTAAACTCACAAATCAAATAGAGATATTTGAAAATACGTGTCTTCTCCTTATGAAAACTGAAACTAGCTGTTTGTGATGAGAGCTTCATGTGGAGGTTAAAGCTGATACTTCCATCATTATGTAGCAGCAGTTGATGTGGAGAAGATGGTCAAAATCCTAAATGTGTCCCCTTTGTAAAGATTCAGTGAATTATTTAGTTGAATAGTATATAATATGAGTGTTTCGGGGAACTATTTGGCTAATTCTAATATCTTCTCAGAGAAATAACTTTTCTGTTATTGTCTGGTACATAAAGCCACTACTAATAATGCAAGGTCCATTCTTTGATCATAAAATTGATAAAAAGAAACTTTAGTTGAAAAACATCCAATGTGAAATTAGTCCACACATAGGCTATAATGCTAAATGCTGTGATAAAAAGGCAGGGGAGGTTATGAGCATCAAAGACTCATTATTGCACTATTGCTGTTACAATTTCATTTTATGTTTTTTATCCACGGATTATTAACTCCTCCCAATACTGAATACTCCCCAGAACAGCTTTTACTTCATGTGTCAGATTTCACCGTTAACATATACAGTTGCTGTTAGGAGTACCAGCACTCTGGATGCTTTGTTCCTTATAGTGCCGTCAGTGCATACGTTGCATCACAAATCTCCCACCAACCACGTCTGGAGCCATCATGATGTGCACTTTAGAATTGGCTGTGCACAAATAGTGGCAAAATATATAACCAGGCTAGAAAAAGAGAGATACTTGAAAAAGATTGTTGTGTTGGGGGTGTAGGTCAGTTCAGTAATGTTAAGTAAAAGTGAATAGTCTCATAAGGTAGATTTGTTCCCAAAGTTAGGTTACTGTGACACTGTAGGTTACTGTCGTAGGTCCTCGTCTCTACTCCCTCAGCTCCGTTAACTTGAACACTGTTAGCTAGCTAACTAGCCAGCAGGCTGATATAGTTCATGTTGACATGTGAAAACTAGCCATTAGTAACGCTAGCTTTTGTGTGCATATCAGATGTGTTTACAAGACAGTGATCTCAGCTAATCAGATACTATGGTTCGCTAGCAAACAAGCTGACTTTATCTAAATGATGAAATGATCACTTCCCAGTCAAAAACAGCACAGAAATGTCTTTTCAATTCTGTTCAGATGGACAAGTTGTACGCTTAGACACACAGTTGTTGGCCAAGTGCTGAGGACCTCGTCTATATCATAGTTGAAGCCCCCTAAATAGTCGATCCACGCAACAGGCATACGTGGCTAAGTGATAAAAGCATATCACAGCCCGTTGTGACCCAAGCAACAAGAACCCTCACAGTGATACTCTCCGTCCTCTCCTGCCATCTGCTATCAGCTGTGATTATAGCTCTCTCCTTTATCCAGTGCCTGTCTGAACCCACTCTTTGATTTTTCGTAATTCTCTCCTGTGGCAAAGCTATTGGCAAACAAGACGCTAACCTTGGAGACAGACTTGACACCTTTTTCTAAGACATACTACTTTATGTCACTACCTTTTCATCGGCAACAATTTACCAAACATTTTCCCTTTTATGCAGAGGGAACCACTGCTTTTACCGGGTGCTGCATTTTCTCCAGTCATAGTAAGGTCAACAGAGGTAAAAAAAAATAAATAAATAAAAGATGAGTCATTGTTCTCACATAGTCTTGCAGTAGTGGTTGTGTTTTCATCAGAAATACAGAGATATGCTGTTATACTAGCTGTGACATGTATAAATCTACTGGGATAATTCAACAGTATGTGTGCAAAAGATTTCAGCACTGTGGAAACTTAAATGATGCCTGCGGCCCAATAGGCAGTCAGACCATTGCCGGACGTAAGAAAGTAAAGCAATTTAATGACATCAAAAACACCAATCAACATTCTTAACATGCAATCGCTGAATTTATACAAAAGTTGCAATTTAGCTTGAACAACAACAACATGATTATCATGTTCTGAATGCCAGTATAGTTACAGTGATATGCAGAGGTAAGGCTCTCTTGTTAAGACTGTAACATTAAGCTATACTGTAACTAACAGGAGTGGGGAATGACATTACATGCAACCAGATTACAGTAATCTGGCTACAAAAAAAAGTCCATAATCCATTACAGTTACTATAAAACACTGTAATTAGATTAGTTACTTTTGAGAGAAAAAAGATAGCGACTTGTTGTATTATTCAGACATGTTTTAGGGGGGGGAATTACAGACAAAATTATAATTTGTGTCATAACTTGAAATAATGGTTAATTGTGCCTGTAATTCCAGTAGTGTAATAACACTGTTTGGTCTATAAATTGTCTGTTTAACTCATTTCTAGTACATTTGAAGGCAAAGTTACTCTATTTGAGTGGTCCAATGAATTAAATTACAAGTTACAATTTTAAACAGATAAATTGAAAAACAACCATTCTGAGTCCAAGTCTGGTTCCTAATGTTCCAGTGATCTGAAACAGGCTGTTGCAGTAAGCGCTGACTTGGAATTGTGATGTATTCTGTCCAATGATTTCTGAGAGCATGCTCTTAAACAAGGCATAACACCTACAACAATATTGCCTAGGATCTTCATGATTCAGAATAGATGTTTATGATATATGTTTAACCACTGTCTAAATTGCCTTATTCTACCAGGTATAAAACCATGGGAGAAAATAAGTTAATAAACAAGCTCTGTACACATCTTACACATCTTACTTAATGAATCCATGTCAAATATAAAATGTCAATAATATTTGCTTCAATTGAAAAATATCAACTTGACATCCCCGCATTATATTTGTTTGTCTGCTACAAGACAACATCAGAGGCAAAGCTGCATAAAATGATGTGCAATGGGGAGTGGAGCTGCTTTTCTTTTAACATTCTTATAAACAGTAATGTAGTCGCATTTACAAAAAAACAAAAAAACAAGCTCTCCAAATTTCTTCATTTTTTTGCAGTAATAAAAAACACTCCACACATACAATATACAGTATATATATATACACAGTATTTAGTAATGGTCATTCTGTTACAACCTGATAAAACAAGGATGGCAGTGCAGGTGACAGTGACACATTACATTTGACACAAAAATTGTGCTCAGTATGGATAATGTATTTTTCCTTCCACATTTGTTCCTCCCAGCAGATTTAATGAAAATGGTGTCCAGGAAGGATGGATGGTGGTTCTGCTGCTCACGCCGGGGCTTGAATGGTGGCTTTGATCTCAGCAGACACCCTCTTCTCCTTTCGTCCGGCATACTCCCCGATAAAGGAGCCGTCCTCGTTGAACTGAACATCCTCGTCGCCGTAGTCCACCAGGCTGTCCCCGCTGTCCCCCGCTTTGATCTCTCCGCTCAGAGAGCACTGGCTGCCCTTCAGCGGCTTCTCGTCGTTGTCGCTGCGACGACACAGCAGAGGAACAGTGGATTTAGAATCACCTCATTTCACCCATGGCTTCACTCTATGGCTTATTGGCAAGGACTAGGTGCAGGCTTGAGCAATCAGGACCTCTACGATGAGCTTTGTGATTGGCATTAGCATTTACCTTTCGCTGACCAATAGAAACTAGTTACACAAATGCACAAGTCATTTTTAATTGTTGACTATCTGTGCAGCAATGCATTTGACAAATCAATGACTGGGAGAGAAGATCTTACAATAACCATGTTTATACACATGGGGTGCGTTTTGAGTTTATGGTGACATAAAGCCTTTATTTTGAAAAACAATCCATATGAATCCCCATTACCTTGGAGCTAACATTAGGGAGTATACATACTGTAGCACTGAGCCATTTTAGACTTCATCACATCAAGATTTGTTGTGGGATGCAGATTTCGCTGATTGGTGAATTACACTGGGAGTCAGGAGCAGAAGACTGTTATGAATTGGACCACTAAAGGATTAATGAAACGTGCCCAGATATTACTGCCCTGGAGATGAGCTGCTTTCAGTTACACTGATTGGTTTTACCCTCCTGCTGTGTGCTGGGCAGCCTTCGTTTAGCGCCATTCAGATTCACGAAACAGCAACGTCGGAACAATGAGGCAGTTCCTCTTTAATGAGATGTCTACCACCAACACCAACACAACACTGCATCTAAAATCACAACGACCTATAAAGGGGTGGTATCACTTTGACAACACCTATGTGTAAACAGCAACATGGGGATCCTATTGCTGTTCATCACATACTTTAAGAGTTACTCAGCCCATGAAATGTCTTGAACAGGGATGTCTGTGAGGGTCCGTGTAAACCTCGCGAATGCGGGTTTGTCTTTTCAATGAGGGGAGAAATGCACAGATGGAATTATTAAGAGAGAAGAACATGGCAACGGCCGACAGCACAACACAAAGTCACACTGTTGCACGCGAATTGCAGCGAGGTGGTGAAATTGTGCTCCAAGAGTTAAGCTTACCTGTATTCACAAAATGTGTCATCATTCATGCCCTGGGATTCCACGTCTGGGTGAAGGTCTTCTTTCTCTTTTACTGCTCACAAAATGGAGACACGATATCAGTGATTTCCTCGAGAGAGGATCGCCGTGTCCCTTGATTGTTAAGTTGTGTGAGTAATTTCTAGTCTCAATCCCTGATTCCCTGCACTTGTTTAAGAGAATAAAACTGCAGGGTAGACTTAAAAAACAACAGCATGATAACGCACGTTTGAACATGTCAGCAAGACTTGTGACAAATGAAAGAAATGGTTGGCGAAGGTAACGGTGATAATGAGAACTTAATGAGAGAAACAAATGAATGAAAGGACAGAGCTGTGTGTTTGGTCTTTTTCTGCTGACGTGTGAAGGCGATAGCTGCCCCCTCGACAACCTGATGGCCAGCAGCCGTGAAGAATAAAGCTGTTGACGGCTCTCGTGTCCCCAATAAGAGGAATAACATTAAGATACCACAAAGCTTATGTCATCACTCCCTGTGCAGCCAGCCTGTGAAACATTTGCATTTAGTCCGAGTGTGGGCTGCACATAGTTTAGGTTGTTGTTGGAAAACTGCGTTATCTAAATAATGCAAAATTCAAATGTACAAAATTCAAATGTACCTTTTCTTTTCTGACAGTGCGTAGTGTGATGCCTGCTTGTGCAAAATAATATATCAGCTTAAGTATTCCTGTAATGGCTTCCAGGATGATTTGTAATTTCTTTCATAGCAACAAACACCTATATGGAATTATAATGGCACTTGGAGCAGCAATTAGTTAGCATTCAGGCAGTGCGGCGTGTGTTTGTGAGTGAACACCTACCGGAATACTTCCCTCCTTTATTTCTGTTGACAAAGCAGGCGATCAACACAATGAGTGTAAGGAGAGCAATGGCACACATGAGCCCGATAAACCAGCCCTGGGTGGATATTCCTCCGTGGATGCTGGCCAGACCTGAGGAGAACAATACCCGGTGACTTTGACTCGCCTTGGCCTTTCGTCGGGACACTTGATTGAATGTTTACATCGATGAAGCCTATCTGATGCAAAGGCAGAGGTGGCAGGGTGTGCTGCAATGGAAACCTTCCAATATTAATATTAAACAGCTAATCCCCTTGTCTAATTAATCAAGTAAGGAACGCTGTACAAATGTAATTCCCCTCACTGAGTCCACACAGCTAAATCAAATCCTAGTGACGCCGGAAAGGGCCATGCACGGTAACGTGAGTCACTTTTCAAGGACGCACTGGGTGTTCCTGCACTCTACTCAATGAGAAGTCAATTAGTTCTGGTGCTGTTGTGGAGTTTTGTTTTGGTGTGAGCTCTTTGGCATCCCTCCTCACCTTTGGACCCGGTCCTGATAACATCTTCAAAAATACTAGAATTATCAACCCAGTTGTTAGTCATAAGGCGCACAGTGTATTCAGTCCCAGGTTCGAGCCCTTCAATGATGTGGAAAGTCTTAGAGGTGTTAACTGGCTCTGATATCTTCCAGTTACCTTTACCTATGTAGAAGGTGAATGATCAGGATGGGTTAGTACTCAGTACACGCAACTAGTATTACTTGTATGTGAATAAAAAAGACATGGAGGACTATTTCAGACATAACACACAAGGCTACAGATGTTAGCAGCAGCAGTCCAGAAATTGACAGGAAAAAAAGTAATGAGCTTACGGTTGTTCATATATGCAATATAAAACTCTGAATCCTTGTAATCTCTTCCAGGAATCCAGCTGATATTTGCAATGTTGTCACTAACAGATGAGCTAATATTCAACAGGGCCGGGACTGACAGAAAGTGAGATAAGATGAGAAAGAAGAGAAATTGCAGAGAAGGGTTAGTAAAGGATACAGCAGATCAAAACATCAGCTAAGGGTTGAGGTTGTCATTCTACAATAAAGAATGTTTACTTCACCCCCCCCCC
>OOFE01012989.1:39089-55675 GCA_900323365.1 Monocentris japonica | reverse complement strand
TCTGAGCTGGTTGTTTGTGTTGCAGCGGTCGGAGAAGAAGGTGAAGTTTGCATCCACAGAGACCAGTGAGCTGGAGACCTGCAGCCACACCGACTCTGACACCTGAAACACACACACACACACACACACACACACACACACACACACACACACACACACACACACACAATATGTATGATCAAAGGTAATGCTTTTGGCGTACCGTAAGAGAAGGTGAGAGACTATTAATTAGCAAGCCACTACAAAGCACTGACATGCATTAATAGTGACAGCGCAGTTGGCATGAATGAATTTTCAAACCTAAAGTCTCCTACACACATGTAATGAGAGCAGTTCAATACACAAATACGACAGGGTCCTTCTCCCTCTCATCATTTTCCTGGGTTTGCAGGATGCAAATAAACACCCCCTAAGAGCCATTTAAGTTTCTTTCTGTGATTGTGAGAATTCTTCCATTAAACAATACATAATCCTCCCCATATTCAACACCTGCATTTTTCAACACAAATATTGTTCATTTTGTGTTTATGTAACAGGCCTTGAACCACATACTGCCTTTGTCTGAGAGAATGATGTTTTGTGGTCCATTATATTTTAATGGAAAAGGCATGGCAATTACCCAAGATCACCCAAGCTAATTATTTTTGTTGAGAATATCTGGTGGTCCATTTTACTGACATTCAGATAAGTCCACATAGTTTCATATTTCATTTCAGTCTAATCATTCTTGCCACAGCCTACAATCTCATAGACGTGAGTCTGAGCCAGTTGAAGTATGGTATGAACTCTTCACCAGAAATAAATTATATGTAATTGAAAAGAAAAGATTACATGTTAGAAGCCAGCTCATTATGATTACTTACCCACCAACTCTTTTATGATTACACAATTCAATATCAAAACCTTCAGTTTCCCCCTGCTCAAAGCAATTTTCTTTCTTAGCTGATTGTTTCATAGCTCACACTCTCCGTCCAATCAATAAGTACTTGCTCTCTCATGACAGTGACAAATGAAAACCTCCACTATGCCCATATGAAATTGTTTATCCACCGAAATTACTTACATGGAGATATGAAAAGCTTGGCTGCCCAGGCATATATCATATTCCTCTACTTCAATGCCATTTTGAAATACTGAAATGGCTTTGTCACCTACTTGACTTAACCTGTTCTGCCAACCCAATTCTGCACCTCAAACCCCATCTGGGTTCTTATCATCTCACCCAGCAACCAACACACCCATGCACACACACACACACACCTACACACACCTATCAAGACATACACCACTCAGACAGCTTAATTCAGGTCCCTCTGTCACTCACGTGCTTCCGGCGTGGTGGTGCACTCCTCGCTGACGACAGGTCCACAGCCCACTGTGGTGCAGGAGCGCAGGTACAACTTGTATTTGCTCACGGCCTCCAAGTCACGCAGGATCCACTTGGTGGTGCCAGGGTTGCTGATGTCTACCGTCTGTAGACTTCCCACCTCCTCTGTGTCGTTGACTTAAACACAAAAAATGCAGAGGGATTAGACCCGTAAATTTTGACCTCATTTACACCTGGTATTAAAGGGGCAATATTTAAGATTTTTACTGTCCCGTAGCACAAATGATAGAGTTGTTGATCATACCAATAACTCAACAATTAACCAGGTCTGAAACCTCAAAGAAGCCTCATTCTCAAGCCAAAAAAGTAAATGACAAAGTGCATTGTGATATATTGCCTCTTCACTAAATGTTTCTCTAATTAGCTAGCTTACGTGTCTCTATTGTGAAAATGTGACTTTGTTTGTGCCTATTACCGCCCATTATATCTCAAGAGGCCAGTGTGGGGGGTGCCAGAGCTTTGTGAAGGAGCAGACAAGTTCTACTGATGAAGCTGCAAATCCTACTGGTCAGCGATAGAGGTCGATGAAGGTCATAGATCTATCTCTCTGCTATCTGGATAATGAATGATCTGATCACGCCCTTGCATTTACACCTGGTATTAATGTGTTCTCTTTGTCTGCATTCTGTCCACATTGTGATTGGATCTCATTTTTGGTGCGCACTATGCAAAACAGGTGAGTAGGTGGAGAGGTAAAATGACTGCATTGACATCTGGTTGACTCTGGATGAGATCTGATCACCTCTGGAGGAGAATGTACACCTCGCAAGATCAAGTGTTTTGTAAATGGGGTCTTTACACAGCATGGAGGAGCATCTTCTTTGACACAGCAGTAATCGAGAGGAGAGCTGTTTCACTGATAGATGGACTCTTCAAAATAATCTACATAGACTATGTGTAATTTGTGTGCAGGTTAGTTGAACCACCCTGACCCTCCCTAGTGCCTGGATACCTAAGTCTGGTAGATGATGTTACAGCAGGCCTGAAACCTGTGAGATGTGACGCTACTAAGGGCTGTTGTGAAGATAGGCTTAGCCCTGCAACAGCTGTGCTGCAGCGTTGAGATTCCACTAGTGTCCTCAGTGACGTGCTGACAGCTGGCTGCATTATTCTCAACATTTCACACATGACTTCCTTCAAGGGGACTTCAAAAAAGTCGCACTTCAAAGAGTCCATCAGCGTTATTGCATTGGCACAATGAAAATGTCTTCTCCTGAAATATTGTATGACATTTGTCCCTCTTGTGCAGCCGCCAAATCAAACTCAATTAGCCAGGAAATGCAGCAAAAAGACATTGTTGAAAGTTAGTCATTAGCCTCATCATGGCTTTTGTTTAAGGACAGCGAAGCATGCACACATGTGATATTTGTTTAGTGATGGTATCCCCCGGGACTGTGAGTTGTGGTGATGATGTCCCCTGTGGATGGATCAGGTCAGTAACACAAGACCTTAACAGGCTGTGACACAGTGGTCTTGGTCAGCACTGGCCGAGCCGTGGTCATGGCACACAGGCCACTGGACATCACCCTGACATGTTTCCTATACGCACACTCTGACCTCACTTTGACCCCAGCCCTATTAGAGCTACACAATGATTTTCCTTTCTTTGCTGAGGATCATGGGTTAGACAATTAATGGTGAGCCACAGATCCATGTTCTTGCTTTGCTGACACATCAAAACTACTGCACACACTGTGGTATATACACAACACAAGAGGATGTACATCTAAAACAGTGAGGTCCTCCATGTCTCTGCCATGCAGTCACTGTTCTCAAATAGAAGTCTCATTATATGGTCTGCATGGTTTTTGAATGTGGCCAATTTTGTTTTCTTGAGGACAACAGGACACCAATACCTCCTAGTGGCAGGATGCATCACCAGTCATGCATGCATCACTGGGGGCATCACCAGTCAATCTGTGCACTTAATACTGGTTAGGCATAAGGTCTACAGATACATACTCATCTGATACTCCAGGAGGTACCCGGTGAGAATCCCATTAGGCTCCAGTGGAGGGGCCCAGGCCAGAGAGACAGTATGTTTCTGTACGTCTGTGACCCTGAAAACAGGATTTTTCTCAGGGACTGTGGGGGCAAAAAAGGTAATGCACACAGTAAGCAGTCAAATTCTCCAACTCAGTTTCCTTGGCTATTGTTAGATTCTCCCTTCAGTACTAGTGAATCGATAAGCTCCATGCTGTTTTTCCACAATCCTACCTCCCTCTGGTGTTTTGAAGTTGACGGGATGGCTGCCGGGACCGTTGCCCCGCCCGTTGAAGGTCATGACGATGAGGCTGTACTCAGAGAAGGGCGTTAATCCTGGTACCATGGCGTGGCTCCGGTCCCCGGGGAACATCAGTGTATGCTTGTCTCCGTGGCTTTTCTTCAAATCCGTCAGACTGCGCATACGCCACCAGTTTACCTACATCAGACAGGAGACACACAGCGCCACGCTCAACAGTGACTGCTAAAGCTCAAGCCTACAGATCATACAGTATATGTGGGAGAGAACACTGAATGAGTCGTTGTATTATGTTCCTGGTGGTCTGTACAGGAGAACATCGAGCTGCCAAAGGAAGGGAGAGACGGAGTGGGGTGAGGAAAGCCAAGAGCTAGAGCAAGGTCAGGGTCATTCCTTTTAAACTGTGTCTAAAAGCAAAGGCTGTTTTTGAGGTATTACCCTGTAGCCTCCCAGATGTCCATGCAACTTGTCCTTGTGTACACGTGTCCAGCTGACCTTGACCACTGAGTTGTTCATCACCTCCACAGCTACATCATCAGGCGCAGCAGAGGGAACTGCACATACACACACACACACACACACATTAGAATCTATGCTTTCAGTAAAAGTCATGGAAAAACATAGTATGATGAGTCAAACTGGTCATTCATTACTGCAACACTTGACTCATCATTCTGTCTAACATCTCTATAATTACTCAACACTAATTGTTCAACAAAGCAACATCTTCACATGACAAAAAACACAAAACCACTATGTGACTAGTTACATTCATTTTGCAACACCTATTGGGTACTATGAAACGACCACACCAATGAACATTTTCTATCACCGCACTTCATTTGAGTGTGGACAATAGAGGGAATGAGCCATAACCTGAGGTGATCTCCTGGGGGCAACGCCAAAAGAAAGCTAAACATAGGAAATAAAGTAAAACATCTCTACAGACTGACTCCCCCCTTAGCAAATAGCATATAGCAATTGCTTTACAATGGGTGCATAACCCTGACAGCAGCTATAAAGTCTAAAAGCATTTAACAAAGCCTCAAAGTCCACCTAAATACTACAGCATTAGTTAGCATTAGTTTAGATGACAGCGATGTGATTTGAAACCATTTTTATATAAAAGCACATGAATGTTAAAGCTGCACGAGTCAACTTTGCATGTTGGTGGCTCCAAATGGCAGTGACAGGTAACTGTTTGAAAACTGCTTGAACTTCAATACCCAGAAATCCTATCACGTGACATTTACCAACATGGTTGGTAAATGCTTTCTTTGGACTTTCTTTCACTTGGTTGCTGCTGTTTCGGAAACAGTTTTGTTTTTCTATCTTAAGTTTGGATTTGTTATTTCCTGTGTGTGGTGAAGAATTCCTGCTAGTATCCATATCCTGCTCCAGAATTTCATTTGAGCAAATTGGTTGAATCTACAGGGTTTCAATTAGAGGGGAGGAGATGCTCTTCTCTGTTGCAGCCCCACTGTGATTTAGGCTGATAAGATAGGTGTTTTATATAAAAAGTTTGCCTAGTGCAGCTTTTTTTAGACAAAGTTTCCTCCAAAGAATTATTAATAAATGTTTTAACTCCTCTGAAATAAAATCACATCACTGGCGGGTGTGACATCATCATGTCAACAAAAGATCACCACTCACAGTCCTCTCCTGAGTAGCCGGTTACTATTTTGGGCTCGGGACCCCAGCCCTGGTGGTTCCTGGCTTGGATCTTGATCTCATAGGGTACAAAGGTGGGAGTATCCTTCACCACAAACGAATGTCTCTTCACCATGTGTTCCTGCCAGTCCTCCTCCACATCCTGTCGCCTATAACTCACCTTGTACTCAAGACCAGGGCCATTGTGTTCAATGGGTGACAAGGGCTGAATGATGGAAAAAGGAAAAGAAACAACAGAAAATGAAGAAAAATTATGTGGTGGGTTTTACAGGGATTGTTGGAAAAATTGCATAAGAAGCTTTCTGTTTTTCACTGCTCAATGTCACCGTTTCTTTGGGATTACTATGACAAGCGAGCCCAGTGAACTGTACTTGGAACTCTTGCAGTATTTTATCCTCCTATCTAGTGAAACAATTGACTTCGTCCAGCAACGAGGCTTTTCTTTGATACAGGGTTTGCTAAGACATCATAGATGAAAGGATTTCTCTATTCACAGAGTTCTGACCATGAGAAATAGAATGAGATACCATTATCCACAAAAGCAAATCATTAACAGTGAGAGAGATCATGAATCCAGGAATTTGGGGCTACATTACCATGACAGGGCAACCAGATAATAAATGAGGGAGAGATTCATTTTTCCACAATAAAGCAGAATATATTGCTGTACGTGTTAAAAAAAAATCTCTTTTTCATAGCTTTCCTCTTTCTAATCAAAGCAGCACAATGGGCAGCATTCAATGAAAACTCATTCAGACTGATCCCAGAAAATAGCTTTTCTGAGGATGTGAACCACATGATGAAATATCAAAAGAGGGACATTTCTATTTCATACATTCCTATTGATAATTGCAAATGAAATACTGATAAAACGTCATCTCTGTTCTCTCTTAGAGAGATTCTTTGATTTACAAAAACTGTAGCAGATGTGAATAATTCACTATTCTGAGGTAGCCAACGTTACAGAGTATGCAAGAAAGTGATATTAAAGCCCATACTCTATTTCTTACCTCCCAGTTGATATCCATTTCATGTGGCAAATGACCTTCGATTTTGATATTTTCAGGGTTTTTGTCAGGAGCTGCGGAGAAGAAGAAATATAGATTTTGTCAGCATTGGCGTTGTTAGTGGAAGAAATCTCCAGTGAAATGTACACACAAGAGACCAGATTTTGAACAAGAGTGGAATCAATTATCTACCAGGTCTGAGTGTTTTAAAGTTCAGAGAGCAGCAGTGTTGGCAGCTCAAATGGCCTGGAGGACCTTATCAAGAAGTAGAATAAACAATGAGAGAAGGAAGCCTCAGACCTGCCAGGGGGGTTTTGTATCTCTCTGTGGGCTCGCTGGGATGACCCCTCCCTACAGCATTGACACCAGACACACGGAAGCAATAGTCGACATGGCCGTGAAGTTTCAGGGTGACAGAGTCGTGGTTCCCAGGTACTCTGAGCAGCTCTTTCCAGTTTCCTGGCTCCCACTGGCTTTCCTCATACTCGATAATGAACTCTGTTGACAGGCAGAAAGACAATCAGAGCAGTCCCTCACGGCTATGATTCTTGCCAAAGGATTGCTTATCTAACCACCAGCTGTGCAGCAAACCCCTCAGACCCTGCTTTGGGCTTGCATATTGCTTGAGCAGACAAATCAGAATTTATGCCTGGATGAATCAATTAGAGACTCAAATTTTTCAAGGTAGTATCAAACATAACTAAGTCCCTTTCCAAGTAGAATGATAATATGCAGCCAAAAAACTTTGTGCCATATTAATACTACAGACGAGGACTGCACTGATCCAGTCAGCTTGCTATATATGCAGAGATAGAGCACACTTGGATGCTCCTATTACCAGTGGTTGAGCTGTTGTGATCATCCCCAGGTATCCATTTTAGTTTCGCACTTTTGCCCTTGTGTTCAGATAGCACCAAGTTCTCAGGTGCATCGGGGACATCTGAAAACCACAACAACATTGGTTTGAAAAAGCAAAGATAAAGTATGCAACAGAAAGGACACGTGGAAAAGATGTCAAATTGAACTTCAGTGTCAGAGAATGTAGAATAAACTGCGATGGACAGGCCAACTATTTCTCCAAGGTCTGTTGGCAGAACCAGCATTACGTTGATGGAGTCATCATCTGCGTGTTCATGTTCTGCTTTGGCTTATTGGATGGATTACTGTAGCAATAGGTGTCACGGAATCTGTTGACAGGAGCAGCCATGTTGCCGATGTGTTTGCTCACCCAACACCATGAGCAATGCCGAGGCACTGTCTTGGTCCACCGGAGTTCTCGCCACACACGTGTACAAGCCCTGGTCCCTGTGGCTTACGTTGATGATCTGAAGGATACCGTCCTCCACAAAGTACCTGTTGGCAAAAGGATGAGGACACAATATTGACCCACCCAACTGAAAAGTTAAAACAACTTTTTAGGATTAAAGCTGCAATGACGCAAAAAAAAAGAGCTATCTCCTACCTTGGACTCTCGGTGTGGTTAAGGCCTATCTCCATATCATCTTTTTCCCACAGGAGCTCAAAGTCGTTGCTGAAGGACTTGTCGTACTCCGCCAGGCATGAGAGCTGGGCTGTGGTACCTATTAAGATCTGCAGATCCTCTGGGGCCACAACTATTCTAGTGGGATCTACGACAGAAACGCAGTAGTTACATTTCAAGGACTATAAGCTGCTGCAAATGTATTTTCAGGTAGAATTGTTTACCTTTCACGTAGAGCAAGGCATCTATGGCAGAAGTTCCCTCAGTGTTTTTAGTGTAACACGTGTACTGCCCCATGTCCTTTTTCTCCACGCTGTAGATCTCCAATGATCCATTCTCATGAACAGTGAACCTCTGCCCCTCCACAGACCCCGAGGAGTCATCCTTGCTCCTGTAAAAGATTCAGAGAAGTCTCTGCTTCCTCTCACTTCAAATTAAATATGAACATGCAGCAGTTTAAACGAGTAAACACTACACCAAGGCAAGAGAGTAGGAATAAAAGTTGCTGAGTAGAACATTACCATACTGTGTGACAGAGTTGCTTTAAAGAGAGCAGATCACTGATAAAGAAACATGTGGTGTTCAAGGGGATTGCATGTGATGACTAGTTGAGGTCTAGTGCCCTCTGCTGGTGGGCGGGAGAAGGGAACAAACTGTACACTTACCAGGTGATAGTGGAGGGAGGAGAGCTGAACACCTTGCAGTGTATGATCACCCCCTTCCCCTCTACGGCAGAGTACTCCTCACCCTCCTTGGTCAAGATCATGGGGGGAAGATCTGGAAGATGAAGCAGCACATCCTAGTCAGTGATCCAACGTTTGACTTATGAAGAGGTGGATGCCCTAATACTGATATCCAGTCACGAAGGGATCTGGGTGTGGACAGCAGTGAGCAAGACAAGGTTTGCACTTTTGCAGTTTAAAATTAAATTAAATGAGAATGGAATGAGATAGATACTAGTGGGGAAAATGAGGTGACAGTACTATTGGCTTTCCTCTGTGTTAATTGTAGGCTTCTTTGTGTAAAAAATGACTGGGCTGTCAGGTTGTCAAAAATGTGTAAATGTGAAAATGAAATCAAAGAAGAAACAATGGAATAATGAGTTAGCTGGGCGAATGCACCTTATCAGTTGTAGCCAATGCCTCCCATTAAAATGGTCTGTCTCTTCTAATTGTTGACAAAGGCAGCAGCTGGGACGTAGCATTCAGACTGTCCAGCTTTATTAACTCCTATGTCACCATGAACAAACTAGCCGCAATTGTTGAAAGCCACAGAGAGCAACATTCTTTCTTTCTTTTTTTTATCTGCACTTGTAAAAGCAGCACATGTTTGTCTTATGGCACCGAAATCAGTATGGAATTGGGGATACTTGTTAGCATATAAATGGCGGGGAACTGGCGTGTTGCTCCATGGGGAGACCGGCTAGCCTGAATGAGGGAGTATGGCTCGCAGACAGCCCTCCGTCCCTGTGCTCCTCAGTGCTTTATGGGTATATGCCAACATCAGCGCTTGCTCTCCAGCTCAACACAGCATCACTCAACAATCTCCCACTGACTAATGCCCATGTCTGTCAATTACTCACAAACAGATGCACCCCACTGCCATTGCTGAGCAACCACTTCAACTCTTTTTATAGCAAAATGATTGCAGATTCAATTTTAATTGGAGTTTAAAACACACATATTCAAACAAGATTTTTACAAAGATCATTACTCACAACACACAGAACTCAGAAGTAAGAAAGGATTTGGACTGAAAATTGTCATACTTACTCATAATCATGATATTCACATTGGCCAGAAGGGTTCCATGTCTGTTGGAGGCCTCACACTGATAGACTGCACTGTCAGACGCTTTGGCATTGTGCAAGACTATGGTATCATCAAACTCCTTTCTGTTGGCTGCTGGGGCCTCTGCAATAAACCAAAGGTTCATTCAGTAAAATACCAAAACTATTGGTGTCATTAAAGCTGCAACACTGTGCTCGGACTAAAGACGGAATGTAAACTCAGTGTGTATTTTACCTTCACTATCTTATTGTGATTCACAATGAAATTCAAAATGACTTTTTCACCTTGTTAGCTAATTCTCCATATCATAATGTACACCTGTACACATGTATTCAACAATCAATGGCCAAAAATTACATTTTCATTTTCTTGTATTTTTATATAAAGATCCAATTAATTTTATTCCTGGAAACCGGAACATTTTTCATGGTCATTTTGCAGCGTTCCAGTAGGTACACATAAAAATTCCAACCAATAACACAACACACTGCTACTTCACAATTTTCAAAGTGATACGAGTGGCAACATGGTACGGTGGTGCATATTTTTGAGATACCATGGTTGCGCTTTGGTAGCTGGAATTTATTCATTTTGAAGAATATGGAATTTGTGACAGCTCAAGGTTATTCACAAAGCATTTCACAGTGGATTGCTTCACCACCTAAACCGAGTATGCAGTGGGCTACCCTGCCTTTCTCTTTCCATGTTTGTTGCATGTTTGCCCTGTGTAAATCCCTGTATAAATAAGTTGGGGACTTACCCTCCAGAGGTACTCCATTCACCCTCCATGTTATGGTAGGCTGAGGAGTCCCAGTGGCAGAGCACTTTATGAGCACGTCTGAGCCAATCATACTGAGCTGACTCTCAGGATCAAACACCCACTCTGGAGGCTCTGAGAAAACACATCCAGCAAGATCAGTATGACATTATCAAAACCGATGAGTGCTGCAGTATCTACTGTATATAAGACTCAGGCAAAGATACTTGGCATTATTTTACACTTCAGTGGAGAAGCAATAGTGGTTATTCAAGTAATATCCTCTTAAACAGCTATACCTGACATGTACATTTGATGATACCACTCCCTGGCCCATCAAAATCAGCATTTTGTTATTGGCTCTGTACTACATTTATATTGTAATAACTTGATATCTCGGCTATGATAACATGATAATAATAAGGGGTCTTCTATTCAGTTCACAACTACTAAATGATTTCAAACAAGGTAGATGTGATAACACCACTCAAGCTTCACAATACGTCAGATTTACCTTCTACTGTGACTGTGAAGTAGTGAACAGCCTCTCCATGCGAGTTCTTGGCCTTGCATATATACTTCCCATCGTCCTCCTCTTCAACTCTTGGTACAATGAGCAATTTTCCGTGATTCTCCACTTTTGCTTTTTCAGGAAGCTTGTGACCTGTCTTCACCCACTCAATCTTTGGAGTTGGACTAACAGAAAGAAGACAAAGTAAGTAGAAAGATAGCTAGATGCTGTCTATATATTACAGGGTTTCAGTTGTCTATCTATGCTTTTTGGGGAAAATCTCCTGACCTAATATTTATATGTCACATATTCAAAACAGGTTATTATATCCTCGGTTTACATTCATGTCAGCAATAATGTATATGAGATGTTTGATATTGGTAAAAGGTGGCATCACTCACAATCCCTCAGCAATACACTCCAGTTGCAAGTTCTCTCCTTTGACCAGTCGGGTCTCTGATCTGACACCAGAGGGCGCCAGAAAACTGGGTTTTCTCTCCAGGATTGCATTAGCTTAGAGAACATAATAGAGAATTTGTAAAAGAGGAAGATAAAGCTAAAAAAAGCAATTTTTTTTTTTCTAGAAACCAAGAGTGTAATGTAGTTTCCCATAGGCCACACTTTCATGTGTTTTATACATGAATACACATACATACCCCTGTATTGTGCACATGACTGCTAAATACAAATACAATATAAATACAACAGGCATTTGCACAAGACAGGGGTGTGATACTGTGTTCAAACTTACCAATTTCAGGACTCGTTCCATTTTTAGATTTTTCTGAAATGTAGATGGATGAGATAGGAAAATAAAAGATGAACATGGGGGAAAGGTGGAGGCGTCGGTTCATGACAAACATCAGAGATCAAACTCATACAAAATGAAACTGAAGATGCTGTTCGGGTGGCATTTGAAGTGTTGCTGTGAATATGGATAACAATGAAAATATTGAAAATGATCAATGTTTTCAAAACAAATCAAGGTGGAAATCTTCTATGGGTTTGCATCACACTGGTTCGAACTGAATCAGAACTACAGTTTTAAGAAGGAAGTTAAACTGACACCTACTGGTCTTGACAATGACAGACATGGCAGTCTTCTGAACGATGGTTCGTATTCTGGGGAAGGCAGCAAAGCAGCAGTAGTCTCTCCTGCTGTCCTTCTCCACCGCATGAGCGAAGTACAGGTCTCCATTCAAACCCATAGACACCCTCTCATCCTGCTCTATATGCTGGAGACCTGGGTACAGAAAGGTGACCATTTAAAGCGAAAATCCATCTTAGTGCATAATTTGGGTGGTTCAGCTAATATTAGCAGATATCAGCCATCACAAAGTATCTGGCATGATTTAAACCAGAGATGGTGCCATTCCACCTCAGATCAGGAGGTAGATTTTCTTCAAAATGCTAAAGTTGGAAATCTTTTGATGTAAAAAGGTTCTTAAATACAGTGTATCATGATTGACCCCAGCCTGATTCAGACACGTACTTTGGTACAAAATGAAGAATATTACTCACTGATAGTCATCCAATAGATCTGAAGAGGAGGAATTCCTTTTGGTGGGTTGCACTCTAGAATAAAAGGCTGACCCTCCTCAACCACGATAGGATCAAGCTTTTCTTTAGGAAACTTTGGAACATCTGGCAAAAGACAAAAATCTCAGTAAAAGAATGAAGCATGGAAATAATAAATAGTCTATGTAGTTCTGGTCTTCTCCACCAGATGGCAGTCATACCATTCTTGAGTTCTGTGCCAAGCACCGTCTGTATTTCTGTGGCCCAGTACCATCTAATAAATTGAATTCTATGGCACATTTTTCAGATCTTGGCTTGCAGGCAGAAATAGACATCACCACTACTGTTGTGTGGCTTGTCAACACTGCTGAGTGGTTGAAGCCCAGCCAACTTTAGTCACAGTCCCCCTTGGAGTCGAGTTCTTTGAGAATTTATGTACTATGCTTTGGAACAAAAATGAAAAATGTACCCAGGGAAATGATGGAGAGGCCTGATCACACTCAATGCTTTCCCTGCTGCAGAGGTATAGACGAGAAGCAGCAAAGGGTGGAGCGCTCAAGAGGTTCAATGACTTTCTGCCACGTCCAATACAATGAAAAGCTCACAATGGAGAGGTGCAGTCATTACATAGGACTCCAGGCCCTGAATCACTTTGAAAGCACTGTAACAGAGCACCACTCACACACACACAGATGTATGTTACTCACGGGGCACAATGAACTCTATCTCCTCTGATATGGCGGTCCCCAGTTTGTTTGAGGCGTAACAACGGTAGATTCCCTGGTACTCAGTGAGGTTCCCGTTATTGGGTATCACAAAGGTCCCAGAATCCTCCTCTTTCATCAGCCGGGGGTCCAGGAAGGGGTCGAATTCCTGTCCATTCTTCGTCCATCGGAATCTACACAAAGAAACAGTTCAGCCAATATAGAAAGGTCCTTCAGCCAAGAATGCATTACGCTCAGTTTCCAAAGTTGGTGCGAAGGTACAAGATGACCGCAAACACCGAAAAACAAAGTGTTGATGCCAAAGTTGTAGTGTTGTTATTTGTGGTGTCTGCCTGGCTGCTAATAAGCTCTCCAGGCTCTCCTCCTCCCATCTGTTGGAGATGCAAGGCTCAGTACTCACTCTGGCTCGGGATTCCCTTTGGCTTCGCACGTCATGGGGAAGCTCTCATCGAAGGGGAAGGCAACGAGAGAGCTGGGCGGCTGAGCTGTGATGGTGGGCAGCTGCTCAACTGGGCAACACACAGACAAGGGACATGAAAATGTGGGAAACCCACCATAAGCCCTAATGTAGGTCTCTATACACAAATGTATCACTTTTAACACGATGCTACAGCCTTGTCTACATCTCCACATGCAGAGTTCTATTCCAAAACAAAAAAATGGAAAAAAAAACTTTATAATTCAATATCTGTCAAATATGGATGATTCAGTCTGTACAATTTGTGTCGCTTTATCAACACAGCCTTGAGTTACCTACTACACAATAATTTATTCTTTTTTTTGTAAGAAGTGTCATCTCATTTTGGAATGAAACTCTTCATATGATTTCACGCGATCACAGTTCTCACTGTGCTGGTTCACGTGAGATGTGTTAAGAATGGAAACAAGCACAATAGTCAAGCCTTCTATCACTGTGATCGACCATGAAGGTGAAAACAAATGCCATGAGATGTCAGTTTTATGGAGTCATGAGCGATGATGACACATGAGATGCAGATCCAACACATGAGGCTGTAAGTGAAGCTGCTGTGCTCAACGAAGAGCCAGGAGATTAAGAGAAGAGAGCTGAGGATGTCACTAATACTATCTAGAGTATGGCAGAGCAAACTTACTGTTTACATGGCCTAAAACTAGAAAATCCACAGCAGCGGGGGATAAACAAAACAACAAAACAAAAACCAGTCAGGAATTTGTGAATAATTCCTGTTTGTCATAAGCATTTTCTGTATAAAACCTTTTAAACACACATGTGGTTAGAGCAAAATAGAAGGTTGTCAATTGTATTTTCAAAGTTATTCCAACATCAATCAGTATAGAAATGTGTTGCTTTTTCAAAAACCTGTTTGAACTGTTCTTTAGCAAGCCCTTAAGAGATCATTCAGAATAATTTAGTGGAAGAAAAAACTGATACATGTTACCAAGGAAACTGCGGGACATACACAGCTCCAGCAAAAAAAGAGAAATGATGCAAACAAGATAGTGGCTGTAAATAAAGTCCATTCAGGGCATGCTTGATCGATTTATTTGGCTCTAAAATATTCAACACTTCACAGTGTTTCTGAGCATAAACAATTCTAAAATGCCTAACATGCCTTTTCCTGTTGATGTGCTCCACTGTATCTTCTGACTTCATGAGGCTTCATGAATGATGTTCTTGGAGTATGGGGTGTGTTCATGATTTAGTCACAATTCAATATCCTTATCAGCCTAATTCATATCGAATTGTTATTAGCAATGACTTAACTTAATGACTTCGCAGATATTGGAAAATGGTTTGCACTCTTTGAAATGAAGGTTCTTTGCAGATGCCCTACAGTAGAAGTTGGCACTCACCCTCTAGTGGGATGTCAATGGCAGTAGTGAGGTGAAAGGCACAAATACAGGTGACCATGCCCAGCAGGGCGACCAATCCTGGGCTCCTCTGCAACCTCATGGCTCCTCGGGCAGACGGCAAGCTCAGTTCCTGAAGAAAGAAAGAGGTGCTGCTCTCTTCTAACGCCTCAGTTCATGTCTATGGCACGTTGAAGATGCAGGACCTGCAGGAGCACAGACGGAACAAGCCCCATGAATCCACCCACGCACTAGCAGGCAGTAAGGTAAACCCCACACATAACAATTCCCCCGTGACTGGGAGTTCAACTCCTCTGCGCTCAGCCAGGCATAACCATGCACACCATAGATTTCCAGCACAGCAGGCACTCGCATCAACAGGGAGCACATTCTGTGTTAGTTCAAATGTTAGTGACAAAGAAAAAAATCGCATTAAAGCTTCCTATCATCCCTTCCCTTGGGACTCAAATTGTTTCCTAGTTTGATGTCTGTGGGAGTGTGTAGCAGAAAGTGTATTTTCCATGCCCAATACAACCACAATGGAAATAAATAAATGAACAAATGAAGCAGCCTGTGGATATAATGCATGGCAGATATTCAACAATCAAGTGTGAAAAAATATGCATACATACCAAAATGGAGCCAAGATTAAAATCAACATCAAAATTAACATCAAAATTAAGATACAATTTAGGCAATTTTATCATCTTGCTGTTGTTGCTGGGCCTGCATGGTTCAGATAACAACAATAATTCAAAAAGATTAAGATTGCAGCTACACATTTATCTATTATAGCGGGAAATATGGCTGCCAGAGGGGGTTTCAGGCATAAATAACACACACAGTTAGCCTAGACAGAGTAACCTGTCCGCTCTCTGACAGGCAGCAGTGCACAGTGCCCCAGATCATTTTCCACCTAACAGAGCAGTGGCTGGGGCCATAATGAGCCCAGAATCAGGCCATAGTGCAGAGTTGGATGAGGGAGGAGGGGGTGGGAAGGGGAAGAGCAATGCAAAGGAATTTTTGTATCTGTGGCATTGTTTCCCACAATCCTCAGCTGCAGAATCTCTGGGGTGTCAGTTCATTAGTGCTTCTCATGTTGGCTGTGACCCAGCTCATTAGGTCATGCTAGTCTAACTAGTTAAACACAGACTAGCACATATCACAAAGACAATAAAGGAAATAATAGCAAAACACTGGAAATTGGAGAAATGTGAAATTGTGTCTGCGGGGAGTCTTGGTGGTGTTCACTGAAAACAGAAATAGTTTAACACATCATCACAAGGTGCATCCAATTAATATCAAAAAAGGAATTTGTATTATGTTATGACTTTATTTCAGTTGCCCAGACACAAGATATATCTAGTGCTCCACTTGGCAATTTCTAGAAAACAGCTTGCTGCTCACAAGGGTGCTTAAATCAAACTCAGACTTCAATGCTCCTCTTTTCTAATCTTCTTGCTGGCTTAACAAAGTCAATAGGAAACACTGAGGTCAAACACCAGTTCACGAGAAGTAATTGAATAATTGACCAGGGAACAAGAGTCGATTTCATTCATTTTGGTGCAGGTTTTCAGACGGACATGCACCCTGAACTTTTCTACCATGGCTCATACTAATGGTATTAACTCTGTCTGGGGCCTTTACGACTCAATCTTGGCTATTTTG
>OOFE01012989.1:0-39038 GCA_900323365.1 Monocentris japonica | reverse complement strand
TATATATCCACCCCTCTCAATCACAATATAGGTATATTGACTTTATTTCCAACTAAAGATTTGTGTGTCAGTGTTATAATTCATGAGTCCAGAAAGAAATGCCCGAGGCTTTCTTTTGTTAGTCTCACTTCAGTCTTTCCCACACATTGTGATTTATGTTGCTGAAACCAGATTAAAATCAAAAGGTAAGGACTCAGTGCTAATTGGCTAGTGCTTTGTTGGGAAGATTGGCCAGTTTAAGATGAGGGGCTTTACAATTCCCACAAGACAATGTGTTCTAGTTGCCTATTGTGTTGGCCAAAAGCCTTTACCAACCTAACACCACTTAGATGGATTACACTTTGTTCAAACTGTGCTTGATCACTTGCCATCTGATTTAATTTGTTCTCCCCCTCGTTAAGCATTTATTGAGAACCAACTTGGCCATCTGGTTGAGGGAGGTCCACTCAGGGCTTAACTGCTGGGAGCTATGATGTCTACATTTAAGTCATAGGGTATAGGGCCTATTGAGCCTATATGATGCACATGAGAGGGCCCCTCACGATAGCTTGGTGTAAGACTTCAGGCTGTTCTTAATTCCCACCCCCTTCAGCAGCAATCACTCCAGCCTGAGGCTGAGGAAGCTGGCAGGAGGTTAAAACCTGCTCACTGTGGGGTGGCCAATATGAACCCTAACCTTGCTTAGCCAAGGCTCAGCAGGGCCACAAGCTGTGGGGTGGAAGGGGTTCGGAGAGGGAAATGAACCAACTGCTGCCAAGTGAAATCTGCCCCCATGCTTTAAAACTCTCTCTGAGTGACAGATATAGAGCACTCGCTCATAAACGTCCTCCTTACCAACAAGGGCAAATAGAGATAGTGAGATACTGCAGACTGATACATGTAGAAATGTATCTGACAGACTGATGGAAAGGTATTGTCTTCTCTGTGCTCTTGACCTGCTGTGTTAAGTTGACTTAAGAGTTCCCTCATCGGTGTGTAGCCTCCACCAAACTTCTTCATCTTAAGGAGACATTTCTGGCACGCTTCTCTTCTTGGCACGCTCTCTCTGTCCCTTGATTCTCATATTTCAGCCATCTGGCCTGGCATTACAGCTTGACCTTGACCCACACACACATATTTAAAGTGTGCAAATATATCATATACTGTAGGGACCATATGAGTAGTATTTTAGGAGAAAACTCTATAACACCAATAACTCGTTTTCTAAAAAGAAAATTGATACCTGTGGATGTGTTCACAAAACTTTTTAGATGAAAAGATGGGGTCCCAAGTATGCACTTGCCACTATTTCAAGTTCAGTAGGGTCTTGAGCTGGCACCATCTGCTGCTTTCACACACAGAGACAACAGGCAGAGAAGTGTGAGCCTACTGTAGTTTAATGTGCAAGCCTGTAACAGGATTAAGCAGATCCTCGTCTTGTCAGCCTGGATTAAAATATTCTCTTCACTAAAGACCTGCAACAGGAAGACAGCAGCTCCACACTCCTCTCTCACACTCCTGATAATGCCTCCACACTGATTCCCCCTTGATTACTCAAGAACAATTAAAACATCAGCCGAGCTGATGAACATTAAGCAGTAATTGGCCCACATTGCTTCTGATGTGTGGAATGACTGCACGTTTCTTTTTGTTGTTGTGCTTTTGTTCTCTTGAGCCAATCAATTGCGCATTGCGCTTGTAAATTTGACACGCTGATTGTCTAGCTTTCTTTGACAAAAAACGCTGGTGCATTTCAAAGTCAAGTGGTAAAACTTGTATGTGTACTTGAGATACAGTAAGTAAACAAGAGTTTAAACCCAAGGCATTCTCCTCTATGTTGGGAGATTGTGTCTTTCCATCTCCCTCTTCAGAATTTTAAATAGATTGTATTCTGACCTCTGGCAAAGATAAGCACGATCACTATTCTACTACAAGCTTGGGCTTGCAATTCATCTATTATTGAAATTTCAGCAGTGAGAGGAAAAACAGAAACAAGACGCTAAATGAGATTAGGAAGAGGGAGCAATATTAAATAATAACCGTATCTAATTGAGATTTGGCTCAATTTCACCACACTTCAGCATGCATGACAGTTCAATTATCACACCATTAATATTTCAGGAGTCTGCAGCATTAGCAGGCGAAGCAGCCTGGGACCAGAGCTGTTCAGAGGACTGAGGGACGAGGATGGAGGAGAAAGAGAAAGAGGCTGGGGGTGGAGGGATGAGGTGAGGGATTTGGGTGTGGAGGAATGAGGCTCCGTTATAGACAGATATAGAGTGGTTGCCTTGATGAACTGTCGGGTCTGTGACCCTGTGTTCTATATGGTTAGATGAAGAATAACCTCCCTGACCCCACATGAACTTTCATGACCGGAGAAAGAGTGGGATATATCCCACAGAGACTCTACTGAACCTTATGGAACTGCTAAGGCAAAATGATCATGCCACAGGCATTATACATCCTAGAACAAAGTGTATCTAGTATGTGTGATATAGTTCATTTGAAACAAACAAAAATAATCATGTATAAATAACCACTGAAGATGTTTTCAACCATTAGAGGTTTTCATCTTGTCTATGAAGTTTTTTTTTTTTTTTTTAAAGCCTCATGAGCAAAAGAGTGTAAAGGTTTTCCCCATAGAAAAGCAAAATCCAAGAAGAGATCTCACATTTCTACCTTTTATGTCTCCCAGACACAGATGAGCTCTTTTTAACACTAAAACGAGACTAAAGGTGTCATAAGTGCCCCTTTAAAAGAAAGGAGTAGAATTTCCTGCAAAAAGTTATGTTAACTCCAAATGAGGAGTAATTGATAACACCTGGGTCAAAGCTGTCCTAATTCGAGAGAGCATCCCTGATTGGCTACCAACAGCAGGTTGCAGGTGATTTAAGGCTCTGGAAAGACAGCAGATGGGCCTTTATTTCCTTTTGATATGTGAGAGCAGTATCTCGTTTGTGGCACTGAGTTTGTGTTTGACCCCAGAACAAGCAACCTGGTGAGGCTGCTTGTGTTTTTCCTTTTGTTAGTTTTTAATAAGTCTCTCTCACCCACAAAGCTGTGTCCTGGTCCAGTTGGTCTGTAACCTCCTTCTCCTCCACACTACCTACCATCCCCAATTACAACAATGTCACACAGTAGCATCTTCAAATTTATCTCAAAGTCTGAAGAATGTATTCTGTTATCTCCTCCTTGCTCCTAAGGGGGTTTTAGGAGACACGTTTCAGATGAAGGTGATCACAAAATGATACAAAATTCAGATCTTCCCTATTTCTAAAAACATGAAGAAAAGACGACTGAGCAGAACATTTGTCCTCTGGGTCCCCGTCCTCTAATTAGTTGCTCCTCTGTGCCCCTTGATGCTGAAAGCTGTGTTTGTCTCAGTGAAATATGAGGTTCTGCTGAGAATATTAAGGCAAAGCAGGGATAAAAACAGTGCTGGGAAAAACCTACAGTACTATCTCCATACAGCAGTTAACCATTATTCCCGTGTCAGAGATCTGGTGATTTTTAATGCTAGCCTATGCTGCATAATTTATGTTCTGAATGACAACACTTTAATTTCAACTGGGCGCCAGAGCATGTCAGACACAATAATAAATCATGCAATATGTGTATGCTTAAATCACGGTACAGATGCTGTTGTAGTCCTCACTTTGAACCTGTCAATACATTTAAAGCAAAATAAGAGTTTCAAAAAGTACACTGCACCTGTCTGCATCACAGCTTATGGGGCTTTTTCATTTTTCCTCTGATCTGTTCGCTTTGAAGTCCCAGAGGAGTGCCCTGTGCCCAGGACAATAATCACATAAGTCTGTGATCCTCACTGAGTAGCCGGCAGAGAAATGAATTCAGAAGCTGGACTGCAGGGGCTGGAATATTACTTTGTGTGAACTAACACAGCGTGCTCCGCTCCATGTTCATTCACTTCGTCTGACTGATGCTGGCAATTTCCCCCGACGAAACTGTGCCACAGCAAGACATGATCGATGGCTCATATATCCCAAATCCTCACCTATCAAACCCTAAAGCAATTCACTTCTGCCAAGAACCAGGAATTTCTGATTTCCCCACAATACACACAGAACAGTAGCAAAAACAGATTGCTCTGCTGCGCTGTCCTTTTTTCCACTTCAGGCCTCTTAATAAAGTATCTACAGTGAAATTCATGACTCTGGTCTGTTAAATACAGACTCTGCGCTGAAGGTAATCCAGTATTTGTATTTCCTGTTTTGTGCTAGAGCAGGACATCTGGACAGTGTTACCCTGGGTGAGCTGTTTGACACAGCTGTCGGATATGTGGCCCAGTTCCTGCGACTCTCCATCACTTGATGGGGTCGTGGTGAGGTTGTGGTAAATGGAAGGGAAAGAGTTCAAGGCCATGAAACACTTGGCTGGGGATTCACGCATCACGTCAATATATCTGATCTCTGATACTTTTCAGATTAAAGATGAAAAATCAGAGCACCTAATGTTTCCTACACAGCTCCATTTTCACATTAAAATATCATATTACATGTTCAAAAGTTACAAATATATCAATCAAATTGGCATGATTATGTCAGAGGGATCACTCATACATTCCTACCCCACTTCACCCATCTTTACTGGAAAACAGCCGGGTCTCTCAACTCATTAAAGATGTGAATCGTGACAATGATTCTCTTTTTCTGTGTTTGAGGAAGAAATTGTACTGAATGTCTCCCAGTGTGCCTCTTGCACGTGGAAAGACCAAAACATGTTCCACTGAAACACGCTCCAGCAGCTACTGCTCAGAGCTCACAAAAACATCCGTAGACAGGGTACTTACGAGGTTTAACATCATTTTCAACTCTGGTCCCTGAAGAGATGAGTAACTATTCCTCTCCAGGCAATAAAATCCAAAAGTCCATGAGTTAAAAAAAACCCTACAAAAACAGAGCGTTCTCTGGATGTGCTTTGCCTGCTCTGGATTGTGTCATACAGGCTGAGAGAGAGGCACTGTAGTCACATATGTTGCCAAAGCCTCTAGCTTGGCAAAGACGCTCATTAAGCCACTGACAATCATTCCCACAAAGCCCGATCTGAAGGCTATTCACTGGGTGTGTACAAAGGAGAGAGGAAAAGTAGAGGAATGCAAGTTCTATCTCGCCCCCCTCAGTGTCATGTAAGATGTTTGCTGCACCTGAAGGCTCATTGAAAAGTGTTTATTTACTAAGATCAGTTGAACAAAAATGAATAGAAGGTTAGGTGGGAGAACAGATCACCCACTGAGCGAGGATCTGTTGAGCTCCTGCTGTATGGCATACTGCAATCCTCTTGTGAACTAGGGACAATCTCCTTAATTGTTAATACTGTTTAAGATTGTTGCACAGCATTAGGCAAGATTAATACAAGCATATTCTGACGTATTCTGACATCTGTGTGTAGAGTGAGTGAAAAGGATATTTTGTTTGTTTGTCCTGGAGAGCTGGTGAACCTGTTTTCACGAAAAAATGACTTTGGTTTGAGACCAGTTTAGAACGGACTTGATTGTTACACATTGGTGAACAGGGACACGACTCCCAGACAACACAGATGGAGTGAGTGGAGGCTGGGTGACCTGTCAGGAGAAAGCGCGGAGCAGAGAGTGCTGAGACTGTCGATAAGAGCCTTCCACAGCCTAACAAACAACGCGGCCTCTCTCCCACGACACACGAGGGGGAAGGGAGGAAGCACCCCAGTCTGGATGATGTATGGTGTGGACCCTGGTCTGAGACTTGGGTTTAAACAGGGAGAAAGGCAGAAAATGAAAGTGGGAGGAGGGTCATGCTTGAATTATGCTGATGTGGGTCGTAACCACGGCAGAAAACAACCAAAGGCAGGATCTTTTTAACAGATCCTGTAGCCACAACTAACAAGGTTATTATCACTCGGGCCTCACAAATGCTGACATTTGGGAAATGGTGGGAGTGAGATTGCATATCTTTTTATAGGACTGAATGGACATCTTTAATAACCGGGCACCCTGTTATGGGATCAATGTGCATTAAATATGTTAAGCTATCAAATAAATGAGTGCTATAGGGTGTCCACTAAAAAAATCAATGATGAGGAATTCATTGATATGCATGGCATTCTGATGTAACATTAATTTCACCCCTCTATGACTTTAGCTAATTACATTTAAAGTAGATTTAAAATGTATGATTTTTTATATTATAGAATATATTTTGATGAATTACTCTTTAAGTGTTGCATTTCTTTATTTTATATTACCATTTCAGTACATTAGCACTTGAGTGGAGTCTGACATTCTCAACCAAAAAGAAAAAACATTTTATTCTTGTTACCTTGGCTTCTTTAATTGGTGCATCATGTTCAAGAAGCTTGAGAAGAACACGATGAAGGAAGTGCTGATATTGAAGGCTGAGATATATTCTGGGCTGTCTGGGGACACTGGTCTTTTCATAATGAGAGCAGATTGCCAAAGTCAGTAACTGAGAACACTCACGCCTCTGCAGCGCCAGGCCCTCAGAGCCCATAAGCACTCTCTTTGAGCAGCAGCAGGATGGAGCTGCCATTATGGCCACACAAACAGAGGGAAGCCTTATGAACTTTACACAAATGCTTAGTGCTTGGAGCTGGACAGCTTTGGAAGCCGGGGGAGATGGGTAGGTACCCAGGCAGGCTGCCAGTTCCGAAAAGCTTAGTGTTCATGCACTCTGGGCAGACAAACCTGACATTGTCCTGGGCACTGCCCCGGGGACAGCCTCTTCCCCTTTCTCTCCGGCACTCCAGCTCATTCGCACTTTCAACCCAGTTGTTTCAATGATTTTAGACATGACTTACAGAGGCGAAAAGGCAAACGTTTATTCACACTTTGAACCAATTGTTAAATGCCATGAAGCCAAGTAAGAGAAACCCACATGGTACGTGAAGAGGAAGCAAATCCTCCAACTCTAAAAAGATTCTAATACAATTCTGTATCTGCCATATTTTCAGACTACACTGACTGCTGTTGTGTCATTTGCCATGTTTCCTAAGTCTGACATGGTTTTGGATTGTCGCTGGAGGGTTTTTGTGTGATTTCACTTGGGTATGAGCCAAGGAGAAATACAATTTAAAATGAGATATAATCCACTGTTTGCTTACAGAAAATGTTTACAATCTATTTAATTGATGACATCTCTTATCTCCCTCAAGCAGCAATCTCTAAATGTTATCCGACCACTACAAGATAGAAGTCTGGCAACCATATCGTGTCAGTGGAATTTAAATCATGCTCTCTTGACCAGACCCCCCCCCACACCTCCAGGCAAGCCAGAGCAAATGATAGGAAAGCAAAACAACACCAGGCCCGTGCAAACCTACAGCCATATTGCTGCTTCACTGTCCTATGCTTTCAGCAGAGAAAAAAACTCAAGGGGCAGGAAAGAGAAATACAGGTGGATACACCAGCAGCTCATGGTCTCTCTGAAGCCTCAACATGCATATGATACTATACTATACACTGGGATCTGAGCATCTCCTCCATACCTGTCAGGCTGAGATAATAAACGCCAAGGCATTAGACAGAAATTTAAAATCTGAGACAAGTCAGAGCCATCCAGGTCAATGAAGGACAACCTGATTGGGGTATGGCAGAGCAACGGTGACTGCTGAGGTTGCGCAAAGGCTGATTTACACTTGTACCACCATTTGGCAAACATGCTGGTTACACACAGCATGAGGTTTTTAATTGAACTTCAGGCACACGGCCCATTTCGCCAAAAAGTCGTCTGTTACTCAGTCTGTCAAAAACGGTCAATAAGCCTCTAACCTGGCGCGCAGATAGAGGCACGGCAACCTGCCTTTGGCTGATACCACGTGCGTTACTCTGAGAGATAAACATATGAAAACCAATGTATTTCCTGTCTTTTTTTTTTCCATAAGTTGCCAGGGTTACTAGACGTCCTATCTTCATACTGATCACTTGAGTGTTGATGAAAGGTTCCCCAGGGTTAATGCATTATGAGACCGTTTACCATGGCATGTTACGTGGCCTGTTTGTTCATGTATTTCAGTTTACAGTTTGAGCATTTCAACACAAACAACTTGTACCTCTATTTGAACTCAGCAAGAGCCCATATATTATTGCTGGATATCTGACAGGTACTACACATGACGTCTGACTGCAAATGAAAAGCAGATGAAATTCCAACAATTAAATGGCCCGCATGTATATGCAATTCCCCATTATCCGTGGCACTTTAATAGTCTCCTAAATTGTTTCCAGATCCAGGTTGACAGATGATTTACTCAGCACGGCATACTACAAAGAATGCCTGATCAAACCAGATATATATCTAACACCAGGGAGATTATCTTCTCAGCTTGGCATAAATTCTGTACTTTATTTGAACTAGGCAATAGGATTAATACCATAATAGTGGTGCGGTTTAAGGAAGTGTGTGCTGTGCACGTGTTAGGTGGTTCCTGGTTTTTTTTAAGTCAGGTAAAACAGTTCACTAGTAGGTGAGGAGGGACAGCAGAGGGGAGACGGTGCCAGACTGCTATCCAGGTCTCTCAACCAGTCTCTCAGCCATCAGAGTAGCACAGATGGTACGCTCAGTGATCATGGCAGTGATGATGGGATCTCTCCTCCTGATTAGCACACGTACTGAACACAATGTGCACACCAACGTCTGTTCCACATACATCATTGGCTGCACAACACCTAGTTAAGTTGCATTGTAAGCAAACAGGACTTTTACAGGCAGTGAAATGACACAAATGATCTATCCTTATTTTACTTTCCACAATTAACAACTTTGGAATACTGGCATAACAGCAATATTGAAAGATTTCATTTAGACTGTGCATGGCCATTCAAAAAAAGGCAAGCTGAAATAAGTTGAAATAATTTTGTTCCTCAAATCATCAAGAATGATAATCATGATCAATAATTCTGATGATGGAATTGGAATAAGTGAATAATGAAATCACATCAAAGGAGAAATAGCAGACCAGAACCTGGACAAAGAGGGCCAGTTCCTTTACTGTGCTATTTCTTAAATTCTCACATTCCTCCCAAGAATCAATAAGCTATTTTCCTCAGAAGGTCACTTTTAACAATGGAAAAGGCCTCTACTCTGGAGGTATTTAGAGTGTGTACACAGCTGATAGAGAATACAGGGCAAACACAAGCTTGAAAATTAATTCATTAAAATAAACGTGGTGCCTCTCAGTCAAATGTGTAGGCATGGCAACCAAGCTTTTCTCAATCCAGAAGATGTGTACATAAACCCTGGACACAGAGCCGGTTCAGTGTTCACACATAGACACACACTGCAATTGCACGCACACACACACAAACGCACACTCTAGGCTGCATCAAATCCCCCTTCTCTAGAGAGAGTGGCTCAATTGTAATTTAATGGAAAGATCCTGCAGGCAGAAAGCTAAATGAGAAGATGATGATCATCATCTCCTCGCAGCCAGCAGTAGCAGCCCACCTGTCAGAAAGAAGAGGTCTATCAGAAAACACTCCCGGCACTATCTACTCAACCAAAAAAGCACTGTTGTTCTCTTCAATATGAATTAGCCAACAAGTAGGATTAATTATTTCCGGAAAATAGGCTTTTTTTTCTTCTTTTTTTTTACCCCTAGTCCTGAAGCAGAGCAGATAATTTAGTTGCACGCCCACTCATGATAAGCAGTAAGGATCTAATAGCCTTTTAAGGAGTGCCCCGTTGGCCACCTCTTCATGGACACATCTTGGGGGTCACACGTCTAGGACTACTGAGGCAGAGCGGCCTGTCGCGCTACACAACTAATCCTGCTGTGGAAAATGTCGGTGGGATCCGTCTCACATGAACGCACAGCAAGAGATGAGGAGGCAGACCAATATTTGGAACAAATTAAAGATGTGTGTATGTGTGTGGGGAGGGTCAGAGGGCTGGGAGGGTCCCTGTGGGTGTTTCTACACTGACATGCTGGTCAATTGGTTGGCTGCACTACTTTTCAAGCTTCATCCTCATGGCCATTCAGTGAGCACAGAAAAAGAACGCTGTCAGGTCTGATTCAGTGTTGGTGTGTGGGCTGAGAATATTGTCTAGAGTATGCTTTATTCTGATGTTACCTCAGCCTCAGTAAACCTCAGTAAATCCTTAGATTTACAATATTTATCTTTAATTGTATCCATTTGTAGGAACCTACCATGGAAGTACATGTTGTCCATACCCATGACCTGCAGTGGTGGGAAAGCCATAGCTTTATTATTCTCAGTGCCTCTCCTAGTAACCAATTAGCCCCTGTCACGTATAGTAGCCCACGGGCACAATTCTATAGAGTACACCAGGAAACTGCATTACCATGCAAATGTTCCTTCTGGCTTCACCTGATGGATTGCACTTATCAGTGTCTTGTTATATTTTTCAGTCTAGGAATATTCCAGGGGAAAATCAAGCAGAACACAGGAAACTTGGGACTCCTGCCTTATGAAACTTAAAACCAGTAGTAAAAGCACTGTGTCCACTGAGTACTGTTGAGAAAGTGCAATGTCTGAAGACATGAATCAAAGGGCTTCACATTTCTCTGCAACCCCATGAATGACACCCGTGTATAGATTAACAATTTACAGGGTACCCCAGAAATTTACAGTGCATAAAACAGTACCTGCAGACCACATCTGATGATTTGGAACAAAATGGGGGCAATTTCCTCATTAGGGTCTAGGTGTGATATTAAATAACCAATCATTTAAGCCATATAAATGGGCACTCAAGATCATTTTACTGTGGTGTGCACAAATGGGAAGTAGTATGATCTAACTGTGCAATCTCCCTAACACTTAATAGTCAGATGCAAGGGAAAGATCATACACAAAGATATGAAACAGCACAGTAATGTATGTTGAAATATCCAACAAACATCAAACAATACTGACAGATGTGGGGTGCTATACCAAATCAAGTGCTTACAAATCTGGATATTTCTAAGAGCTGGTGCCACTTGAAAGGGTGCTGGAACAAACGAAACAAATGTCTGCTTGACTGAAACACTAGGCACACCCAGAAAGTTATCTTTTGGCAACTTGAAAGGACAGACGGGGCATTAAAGAATCCAGTGAAAAGGGCTTTTAGAGTGGTGCCTTTGTTGGGCTAACATCAAAAGCTCCGCCTGAAGAGAGAATAATAATGCTTTGTGTTTTTTGTGTGGGTGGAGGTTTGCTGTTAGTAGCACCAAAAGTCACACAGAATACAACTAATTGCTGTATTTTCCCCACCTATTGACATTTACTATCACACTATGGTGATGAACATTTGGCTTGACAGTTGTTGTAATATGTTGCAGCTCTTATATCTGTTCAGTTGTTTCATGCTGCTATTGATCGGACAATTTTATTCCAACAGCACTTGGCTCCAGATTTTCATCCAAAATTGATAAAAAGCTTTTAGGATTCAGACATTCTACAAAAAGCGAAGCCACACAAGGTACAAAATGTGCTTTTAGTTTGCGGTGTTACGTGCCACAGAAAGGGTTAAGCTGTGGGTGGCTGAGAGGTAATACTGCCGGAAAGCTCTGCTGTTCAAATGAGCAGAGGGAGTTAACTCAGGTCTCAAGAGGTATCAAGTGGTTAGGGCGAAAGGAGGCTGGGGTCCTTAGGTTCTGAGTATATCTTCAAGTACTGATGCAGTAAAAGCATTTAGCTGCTTTGCCATGATGTAGAATCTGTTCTAAGTGGGATACAATCTAATTTGCTAAATCATAAAATCGAAACTTGAAAAGGTCAGGGTGAGGGAAGGAAATGGAGATAAAATCATTAGGCTTGGCATGTTATCTGTATACACAGGCCTTGGAAAGGAAAATCTTGATTTTTGCATTTAATTTTACCAAGTAAATGCTACTTCAGATACTGGTGCAGTATAGATTTGTTGCAGTAGCGAGATTTAGTTTGGGCTTAATCCCAGGAACAAGTTGGCCAGTGGGGAGCCTAACCCACAATTGAACTCCCAGCAATTCTATGTGGCTCCTGAGAGCAGCTGGGTAATCAGGTTAACTGATGAGTGAACACAGAGCATTGTCAGCGCCACAACAGGCCATCTAAAAGCAAACAACAAAAAAGTGAAGAGTTAATCTTGAGTAAACATCTGCAACCTCAATCTCAATCCATCTTTTGATGTACATTGCAAAGATTAAAAGCATCAGTGAAGTGCAAGGTGAAGTGCACAGTAAATACTTAATTGGAGCAATAATAGAACTGGGGAAGAAAAGCAACAAAGGTTATTCATCGAAAGGATGTTCCATTTACAAAGCAGAGGTACAGCAAAAGTGATCTTTGTTGTGGCAGGGTGGTAGGATGCCCAAATAAAGAGCCTTTACACACTGTGGGAAACATAAGCACTATTGCACTATTCACCCACCTGGTTTGAGTGAAAAAACAAATTGTTATATTGAGAATCGATGGTGATAGCTAAACTCTCATGCCAGCCTCTGAGACACTTGAAAGGTAAAATAGATATTAAGGCAAAACAGAAATAGGTTAAGTCCCTCGACATTCCTCATACAAATTCATTACGCTAATGAGGCAGGCTTTGAACCCTTTGAGTCACTGAATACTGAGTACTTTGATAACTAAAGACAAGTGTCTTGTTTGATATATAGACACAATTGAAAAGACGGACTGATAGGTATAATTAAGCTCTTTTAATTAAAATGATCTAACATTGATAATGCTTGGGGACAGACTTATGGGAAAAATACATACATGAGGAAATTCACTCCTGTTAAAAAGTGGCATTGATGGCAGCTTGTCACTCTGTTGTCCTAGCATTGCACCGTCCATTTACACTAATGTTGAACGTGCACATTCTATCGAAACATCAATAGCGCTATTGGGATTGTAGACTCAGGAGGTTTCATTACATCCTCTGACTAGCTCAATATGCTACACCAATGTTGGTCTTATCAACAAGTGCATTTGGAATGGCTAGATGCACAACTTATTGAAAATGGAATTAAGAGCTGAGAAGAATGTTTGAATCATTCCAAGTGGTCAATACAGGTATTGAATGCAGATCAGGAAACACTATCTGTTCCACAGGTTGACCAGAATGTCACTTGAGCAAATACCATTTGAGTAGTTCCCAAATATCAATTGAAAAAGCCTGGAGGTTGACCCTGTGCTGAAGGCCCTGTGCTGCAGACTATTGCCTTTCTCTTGCACTAAGGGGCAATTTCACTAAGCCCTGCCTGTCCATGTGCATACACGTTTCTCCTATACACAGCCTAGTGTTGCCATCATTAACATATAGGAGCACACAGTTAGTGGAATTCAATATCATCCACTGGAATTGCCAAAGGCCCAAACAGCATGTGCTCCATTGGTCACGTATCACCTGAGCACATGGACACATGTGGGTTGTTATAGCGACAAAACCACACAATACCAATCACTTCTCAGAGATTTTAAATGTCAAGGCCTACGCTTCATTCTCTACTTCTCTACAGCTTTCAGTGAAGGAAGAGTCTGAAAAGAAAGAAGTCTCAATGTTGTGTGTTACAACAAGCTTGTGTGCATCTTCCAAAAGGAAACCAGCAGTCCTTTTTGTCATATTTCATGTTTTGTAATGTGTCTGCCACGGCTTTTTCATACAGGCCAAAGCCACCATTAGGGTGGACTATGCCATGTCGTGACATGGGAACCCCTATAAACGTGTTAAGAGCCGGAGGCATTAGCATTTTGGACGCTACTGAATAGAGGCATTTGTTCCTCTTCCTGTGCCTCCCTGAAAGACTCTATTAAAGGGAGGTTTAGGGATTGTTCTGTTTTGGACATATTAAAGTTGGGATAGCAAGGAGAAAAAGTTTGTTGGTAAAAGAAGATTTTCATTGGAAATCCTCCTTTTTTGTACAACATTATTCAGTTGAAGTCAATGAAGAAGTCAGTGAACTACTTTTGGAGATTACTTCCATAGAAATGACTTGTTTCAGAAATTATGTTGAACAACAACATTCTTTCATAATGATCGACATGAGAACTTCTCCCTTTGAAAGATCCTCTGGGGAACTTTACATGATTTTGCTTCTTACTGGCTATAATAGAAATACACTTCCAGTGCCAATCAAATTTTGAATACAACTATTGTATGATTGACTGAATACAAATACTGTATATGCTAAATACAGTAGTTTGCCCTACCAGAGATTTACTGTTACTGAAGGGGGGTTAGATTTAACTAGAATAAGTCAATCAAAGCAGAGGGTGCCCTATTTATGACCTTTTCTAGCTGTCACAGAGTACAAAATCAACTACATACCCCCCCCAAAAAAAACATTTTCCCTCAACAAGGCCCCAATAGCATTTACACACACAATCTGACACATACGATCTCTCTTTTTTTTGCCCATCCAATGATGTCTAATGTCATATAGACAGTGTTTTTAATGGAATCAATCCTATTGCTTTTTAAAGGTTGGTAATTGACCAACCAGAATTTCCCTCTGCTGTTAGCTCCATTAATGAAGGCTCTGATTGATCTCTGGTTCTATCTCATGCTGAGGTCACAGCAGGCTCTTTGGTCAGTTTGGGGCCATCTCTTGGCTGTCGGTTACCCTAGCTTTCATCACGATGCCGTAAAGCCTTCAACAGTTTAAATGTGTAACATTTGGGATTACTTCAACATAAATAATGCATATATATTCTGTGTCTAATGATTAACAAAAGTAGGCACATTGCATCAATGCAACATGTATGGACATACACCTCCCAGAAGGCAGCTTTAACTCTGTATCAGCAGTGGTCCTCTAAAGTGTCAGAGTGCTCGGCTGCCAATCCAGAATGAGGTTATTGAAAAACAGAATTGATCAAAATGCAAGTGAACTAGATATCCCCTCATCCAGGCAGTTGTAAAAGCAGCTTGATCCATTGAGTTTTGGAGATGTGCCATTATGTTGGCATGGAGTTCTCTGGCACGGTTCTATTTTACTATAAGCAGATTAAATGACGATATATGGGCCCCATGGATTTAGAGAGATAAAAGTCCAGTAATTTGATAGCACTGAGGGGTGGTTAGGGTTTTTTCTATCCAAATGTACCATCTTTACATGAAGAACATCTTCCTGCAGAACACCTTTCTATCACAATCCCATTACATCTTTATGGAAACATTGAAATTTCATCTGCAGCCTGGCAACCATTTTGAGGCTGCATTTGTGAACACCGAGGCAACAGAAGTATTCCTTCAGAGGACATTTGGAGAATGAGAGAAAATGCCAGCGAGATTTTTTTTTTAGCATATGCAACCCCCTGCAACACATCTGGACGAGCCTCTAATGAGATTACTCATAATCACTAGTCAGGAATCAAGGGGGAATGTGATTAAAACCAGAGCTGCACTGGGGATCAGAGCCTCTGTTCCACATGACCGAGCAGGGGGGATTGATCTCATGGTATATGACTATTGATCTGCACCAGGTAGGACATCTCACAGCCATTGGCTAATAATTATCAATGATCCCCCACGTGACAGATAGGAATCAGATTCGAGTCATTTCAAAACATAAATCATGCACTGGAGGAAGCTCTTGATGAACCCAGAAAACAAGCAGAAAGACATTTCTGTTTCTGCCTACATGTGACTTCTGCAGAATAAATAATACACACAAGGCCACACCAAAATGTGCAATCTTTATTGTATGACATCAGCTAACAAGCCTTTTCAGTGGCAATGACAGCAAGTTGGACAATGGGAAATTGATTCAGCAACTACCTATGATATAAAATGAATTTACTGTGAGTGGACAGTGTTAAATTACTGTGAAAGGTCATTGATTTGTAAAGTGTACGTTCGGAGGATGGAATGAGTGTGCTTAACCAGGAAAAGGGCCAGGCACAATGACCACAGGCTCATCAGTGAACAGTTCATTTGGATGGCTGAAAATCTATACCGCCACTGCAAAGACAACACAAAGGGAGTTAGACTATGTCTGCCTTGGCATGTAATTGGAAGAAGATGACCATGTAAAGCCTTTCACGATGACAAAAGGAATAAACAAACTTGATGAATGTGCCTCGTTGTGACCCTGCATTGATTTTCAAATATTGCATTTCACTGTTTCTTGAGTAATGGGGGTAATAAATCATTCTACAGAAATATGCATGTAGACATGTAATGCCCTACCTCTTCTATTCTGATTTTTTTGAGTTTGAAGATGCTTATATGGTTATTTGAAATCTTCAAAGTGTAATTAGGAGTCCAGGGATTGCGCCTCCATTTGCTTAGCAGCCCCATCCCCCAGCTTAACACTGCCACCACTGTTTGCCACTCCCCCACCCCACTCTCCCATTCTCAATATTGAAACCAGTAAACAGCGCCATCTTTTCCAAATGATGATAAACGAGGACAAAAGACCCAATTAGCCTCCTTTGAAGATTTGGAGGTGGTTGAAAGAGGACGTTACCATTAATGCACTTTGGTGGTTCCTAGTACAGAGTTTATGCATCGTGCAGCCTTTCAAGCAAAAAAGGGATGGTGAATTCATCTCACTGCCATTAATTCATGTGTTCACACCCTCAAGTCTCAGATGAGTCCTCTGAATGTGCCGAGGCAGCAGAACAGGGACAGCCATTAGTGTCCACAGCAGCACAACTCTAATGATGATGGCTGTGGACTTGCTGTGCTCTGCATTCTGGGTACTAGAGCTCCAGGCTCTGGTCAGACAGGCATGGACCCCCCACCGGGCTCTACCGCTGATAGCCTTGTCCCGCTGCATTTACTGGGCCAAAAGACAGCAACCAAATGGCTCAGAATAACATCCCTCTGGTGTGCCGAAGCAATGGAGCTCACAGCTTTGACCAAACCATTTTTTCTATTTCTTTATCCCTTTCATGTACTCTACACACTGCTGTTTGTGTACTCAGCCTAATACCTCTTGTCATAAGAGTAGGCAAGCTATGCCCTGCTCTCAAGATTCCCTTGGATTTTATACATTTTGGTACAGTATGTTTGTAATGGAGTAAAGAGAACCATAGTAATCACCACAGAATATTGACCAAACTGACACATTATACAGACTCCCAGGTTTTGACAGAAGTAGCATTATCTGTTCTGCACAACTTAAATATCTGTAATCCAGAAATAAATTCTGTTTTCACTTTTTAAAGAGAAAGCAGCAGACTGGAGGAATCTGTCCTCAAGCTGGTTGCTGCATACTGACAGTAACAGAGAAGCATAGCTCCACCATTAGTTCATCAGCTCTACCTCCTACTGTAACTCAGTAACGGGAAGCTGGAGGGTTATATATCAGCCACTCTGTGGGGGAAAATCGTTCTGATACCATTTTCACCTGTTATTGAGCAAAACAAATCCCCCCCAGTTCCTGTTTGAGCCCAGTGTGAGGTCTTTCCTGGCTGAGCGTCATAATGGAATCCCTAGCCTAGAGCTATGCTTATGGCTGGCTTGATCGCAATTCAGAGAAAACAGACAGGTGGATGTGACTCTACTGACAATGCAAAGACACTCCTGGCTCTGTCTGATGGACTGGTTTGACTAATTCTCTTCCAACTGCTCATATGCATTGCCATACAGACAGTCTCTATGGATGGATGGTCATTACTCATGCCAAGCATGCAGTGTTTCCCCATTTTTCCAGTGTAGTTATGCAGGAGGGTCCAGACCTGGTAGTTTTGTGATTGATAATTCTATAATTATTTTATAATTACTGTTACTATTCAAAATTTAGACTTCACTACCAATACTAGCCAGTATCAATGTTTATATTCCAAACTAGTATCATTAAACAAATAAATTACATAAATAATAGTAAGTTTGTACAGTGATTAACATTTTTTAGTGACCCTGTTGTGCAAGTTAGAAAATACAACATAAAACATTTTGCTGGCAGCACTGGACTGAATAAAGTATTGAAGTATTTCTAAACTGTTATCATTAATGTTAATTAATGTTGTATGTATGTATGTTAGTATCTCTGTACTGCCAGTTACACCGCAAAGTGCAACACTAATCTTATTTGTGGGGTTGACTGGCCATTTAATATGTGCCTTAACAGCAAGTGGTAGTAAAGGTACAGTGCTTAAATGTTTGTGTGGAAAGGTTACTTGAATATTGTCAATTACGCTTGCAAATATATTCCTACAGTTAAACAATGTGAAAACATCAAACAGATTTTGGCTTGGATTAGAACATATTTGATATGCCAATTTGGCAGTTGTTTTCTTTCACAAAAAATACTGCACACATCCAGTAAGACCAGGAGGCAGTTGTCTCAAGGATTGGATTCAAGTTGGATGTAGGTCTGTGTTTTCTCATTACAACTTGAACATCTGATCCATGTAAAAAAAAAAAAAAGATGAGTAGAGGTGTGTCGCCTCATCTTAAGTCTTGGTCACACAAGACGATTGTAAAGTCTATTCTCTCATAGAAAATGGCATAAAATGGCAACATGCCTGGATCAATCTGCATAAGTATATAATTAAAAATTAAGTGAAAGATGCCTCATACAAAATTCTTTATCAGCGTTATCCTTGTAATAATGTCACTCCAAAATACATTTGTAATGTAAATACAAACTGCAGCTTCTGTACCATATTATTTGTGCATACCATGCACAAACTGCATTTTGTAATTGTATTAAACGGAACTGGGAAAACGTTCTTGAACAAAATCTGGTATGTGATCTTTTATCTTTGTGTGTGTGATGCCCCATTGTGTTGTGTGTACAGCTTCACAATGGGATGGCAACCATTTATTCAAGACCAGTCATTTAGTCTGAACTGCCCTCATTCAGAACAGTCTGACATAGGCTTTAAGAAATGCCATCACACACAGTGTCCCTGTTTCAGCATTATTGACTGTAAAGTCATAGATAATGACTTTCATTGCTAAAGTAGATTTACAACACTCTTTTGATATAGAACTATTCAAAATTAGTATTTGCAGTAGTAGCAGTAGCCTAGTAGTGGCTGGATCACACATACACTGCTGTGAATGCAAGAAAATCATCCTTAACTTCAGTTGACGTGTATCAACTTCCCAAACCAGTCCTCTTCTGTTTAATCATGACATAGCCCAAATGTGCTGGAGAAGACTGTGTTTTCATTCTCTATTTGTATTTCTTTCCACTATGGGCATGTTGGTCATGAGAGGACTGCCTAAAATGTTGTTTACTTCATGTTTTGGAGAGTTGAAGTCATTGCCAAGGAGGAGTAAATTTGGTCCAAACAGGAAATGTGAGGGTTGTGTATATGGGGAGAAAAGAGTGGCCACTGTTTAACAAAATCTGAAAGAGTTCTTCAAAGGCCAGCGAACCATGTCCATGTTTACTGGAAGGAAAGCAGTCTGTTCTATTATGAATGGGGAAGAGTTTGCCAGGGGAGTGCCTTTCATAGACTGGGATAAAGAGATGGGTTAATACACAGGGTTAATGGCAGTGCTGCTGGCACACTTAAAACCCCAGCTAGTCCCATCACACCACAGGTGGTAAAGAGAAAAAGAGGGGTGAGGGCATTAAAGAGGCCACTGTGTTTGTAATGACATTGGACACGGAACCACAGGAGGGGAGCCTGCTTGCGACCCTCAAACGCTCAACACCTCTTCCACTGGTGACCAACAGGAAGAAGCAGGGCCATCTGTAACTTGGCTTTTGCTGCACATAGGGAACCAGGCATTGCTCAGGGGCACGATCCAAATGTTTTAACAGCAGGTGAGTTAAACCGGACAATAGTCATGGGGGCACTACAGGACTGGTTCAGCAGAAAGACACAGACACCCAGGGGGAATCAGATGGAGGCTTGTGGACAGATTTCTGTGAGGATATGCTGGCCATCTCACACTCTGGAAAGGGACATCACAAATCCCTGATGACATGGATTGCAAAAGGCAGCTCATCTGGAGCCAATAGCAGTTAGAGAGAGATTACTGAGGTGTAAAATGTTTTAAAAACAGGAGGTCTGATTTCTTTTTTTAATGTTCACCAACTGTCAGAAGGAAGCAGATCTCAAGGATCAGGGTGTCAATTATACTTGCTTTCTGAGGTGCTCTTGGTGAACATCTTGTGTCAACCTGTCATCCCTTGAGCACCATGGCCTCCCAAATTATCATGACCCCTGCAGAGCTGTGAAGTCTCTGCATTGTTTACCTACTTTGTAAGCACTGGAGAGATCACAGAAGTGACATCAACATAACTTGAAAAAGCTTCAGATCAATAAACAAAAATATTCAAGTGCCAACCCACCCTAAAACAGGTGTTATTCCAGTATTATGTCAGTTTAGCCAAGGTTTGTGTAAATCACTGAGTCTCTCCTAAACCTAGATACAAGAGAACCAAGAGTTTAATTTCTGATGTCATGAAGTGTATATGGATACTGACTTTAGTGTAAAAGCACATGCAAACAAGTGATACTTTATAAAGACCAATCAAGACCATCAATTAATGGTGAGTCAGTTGAGTATTTGTTGTGTCCATTCATGCATTGTAGTGACTGAACAAACTGACCAAAATCACAGGAACAGCATACTGTACGTGAATTTCCTTTTTAAGATGGATTTTCTCTCCTGTTCACAGAAATGTTTTTTGTCTCCGCTAAAATTAATTCATGAGAAAACCCATCATGCCTGACTGACGAGAATTAAATCTTGAGGATTGAGACAATTTGTGAGACACCAGCTGCGTAGAGTAAGTGGCTTGAGTACATTTTTAAACAAACTGAAACTATTATGGAATTGAATAATAATCGTTTGTCCTTTATCGTAACATGGTAATAAGAGGCAGAACGGCTGGCAAAACTCTCTCTCTCACTCTCTTTCGGTCACTCCCATCTTACCAAATCTTAAGAATTTTTTAAAAGCTGTGAAAACTGTGAAAAGTCAATTTAAATGCAAATGTCATTATTAAAGAAAACAAAATGACTACAGTATCCCAATGAGCTGTGGTGTTGGAGGTGAGTCATATAACAGAGGGCCTTTCTACCACCCTTACCGGAAGAATGGCGCAGAATCCTTGCCTAAAACACCACAGGAAACTGGAAGGGTCAGTGGAAAGCCACAGAGAAGAGAGCATACATCTAGTTCCAAACAGGCTGTCTCACCCTAAGACTGATGGGAGTACATCCAGTCTGAAGTCCAACATATCAAAGTGGGATTTCTCTGAGATCACCTCTATTGATCTGTTTTTGTTCCTCAAAGCCATTGCCTCAAGCCTTTAAGCCATTTCAAATTGGCGAAGCACTCACTTTGAAATGTTGCAAGGTCTGTTCATGTACAGACTTCATAAAACCACGATAAGTCCATATTTTAAATGTAATAGGGGCAAGACTGCTTCGTTGATATATTCCTGCAAAAACTAAATAGGAATAAGGGTAGTCCAAATAGGCTGGTTTTTTTTCTTTAATTTTTAATGAGGATTTGGTTGGAATTTTCTGCCTCTAACCTCAAACTGACTTTTCAGTGGTAGGAATCGACAACCTCAGAGAAAAAATGCTAACTTTCCAATTTGAAAATTTAAAACTTAAAATGCACCTGCAGTACCAATCTGCTCTGCTAGATTGGTACTGCAGAAAGGTTCCCAATGGGTTCTTCATTAGTTGGTATGGTTCTGCTATGTGGTCTGGAGAGGCTGACCTTAGGAAAAATAATTCTCCATTGAAAAGAGATGTATAGTACATTGCAAATGTGAAGGCTGTCCTGCAGACAGGCCAAACAACACATTTATGTGCTACAGTGCACTTTGTTATTATGTATTTGTTCCTTTTAATCTTGATAGGATAAATCTGAGACAAGCATCTATTTCTTTCTTCAGTGTATCCTATTAGTGTTTGGCTATTTATCATGCATTGCCTCTGTGACAGAACAATGTAATTATTCTTTTCTTAAACCCCTCCCCTTTCAGGGATTTTCTTTGTATTGTGTTAAGTTCATTCATTTATTACAGAGATAGTACCTTTTGTCTTTTGGCTCTAAAGCAACACAGGCAGAATGATTCAATGGTATCTTACTCTTGGGAACACTGCCAATAGTAAGACCCTCCAGCAAAATCTCTGTATACGAACAAAGCACAGATACTATTTTGAGACATACTTTAAAAGCATGGTAGGAAGAGTGTAAGAGAATGGCAAAATACATAGATAATATGGTCTATTCATTTATATACTATCCTACAAAAGAGCAGCACAATTCAAACCAATTACACTGTGTACAGTGTAACTAGATGCTAAACCGATGCACTAGATTGTGAATTGGCTTCAGATTACTCCAGTCAATTGAGTGCAATGTTCAGGGAAACCTGCATTCCACTAATTAGCTAATTAAACACTATTTACCGCCACGTCTGTCCTCCTGTGTGCTTGTATGAGCCAATATGTGAGTAAAACGCTTCAGTAATATAGAATCAAGCTATTTTCTTTCAGCCTGAACATCATAATGGCTCTACCTAACCGGAGTGAGACCTTGAGACTAGTCTCATTTCACTCACAAAGCCACCCCTCGATACTCATTACAATTCCCTTGTAAACCACAGAATGTGTTATGAGGTGAGATTGTTTACAATCCAATTTGCAGCCATAAAAATGTGTTCCGCAAGGAGTCTCGGTTTCTACCCCAAAATCTGGAGTCATAAAAATGAGGTCAAGAAGGTCTTTGGTTCTCTGCTGGTGGTCTGCAGGTCACACTTAGAGATGGAGAGCGGAGCTCCCCCAAGCTGATGAACTAATCTGGATTTGCACCAGCTTGGCAAGGTTGTTTAACTAAACATTTGCTCTATCTGGGGGCGAGAACATTAAGAAATAGACACGCTGAGTTCTGGCTCTAGACAGAAGACTTCCAGTATGTAAAGGACACAAGACTTTGAGAAACAAATCAAACATTCAAAAATGAGTTCAAATAGTTCTGAGGAAAGTAGCTGAGTTCTTTTGAGGCAAAGGATAGCTATAATTCTGTAGTGTCAAAATATTGTCACGATTGGCACTACTACTAGGATTTTATTATCGTCATCGCGATATGATCTTGCACGATAAACACACCGCAAAAGACTGCAATATCAACTTTGAATAGGCCTATAATATATTTAATAACGTGTACATCACATTATGTTCTCTGTCGTGCCGGAGCCCAATCTTGCAGGCGTATGAGACAGACCAGTAGACCAGCAGCACTGCACTCAATCCGACAGAGCCTCCCGTTGTGAAAACGAAAGTGAAAGTTAAAATTCTACAATTTGCTCCAAACTCACCGTGTTAGTAACAGTGTTCCGTCCACCAATCCCCCCCTACTAATACTAAGATTCAGTAAAGAACTAGCTACTCTAAATTTGAAAGTCTCTGAGATCCTGAGCCCCTTTTACAATGAAGACATTAGGTAATTTGTTGTGTGTGCACATTCTCCATCATACCTTAATGACAACCAAACAGAAAACAAAAATGAGGATTATATTACTGATAGCTCTTGCTCGTGTGTTGAGCACAGTCTCCTTGTTTCATGATTCTAATCATGCTTGATCTGTGCTCTAATCCTCAATTTGGAGGATAGTGCTGTTTGACTCCAGGCCTGACTGGGCCAGTAAAACAGACTCTTACTATGCAGAGCAGACACTGGGCTAGCATGTTCACACCCAATCAACATACATGAAGCTTCATTGGCTGGGGCTCCCAGCCGTCTACTTACAGCACCCAACAGAGCCCAACACAGTGTAATGAGGTCCCAGGGGAAGGTCTGGACGTAGAGCACCACTGCCCTCACACCAGACTCTGCTACATAGGCATATATTACTCACTGACTTCCAGAAAGAATGCTAGCTGTTTTAGTGATATATTATCTCATACAAATAAAAGCTGAGCAGGCACAGATCGGGAGAGTTGTGGGAGAAAATTTGCCACTAAGGCACATTTCCACAATATTAGAACTTTTACTTCCTTTTATCAATTACATACTGTTCAATGGAGGACAAACATGACTTGTAGAAAGTGATTTTCTCAAGTGCTGTAAACTATGATGAGGTTTATAGAGGAGTGAAGTGCTTGACCTGAATTTGCCTCTAGATGACCACAGCACCATGGTAACAAAGAGAGATATAATTTGATGAGTGCACTGATGGTTTGATGATTATGTCCGTACACGTGCTGTCCACATTTGTGTGCACAAATTACAGACATGATGGTTCCTAATGTTGTTAGTGTGTCTCCTCATGAATCAATAGCTGTGGTATTATGCTGTGCTATACAGTATGGACACATTCTCATCATGCCCAGCTGCACCCATTATAAGCTCTTGATTTCAAGAGTGAACATTATTTCTATGTTGTAAGTCCACTAAATAGAGAAGGGTAAATATATCAGATTATCAAGTCACCTGACAACATAAAGTGTATCGAGATAGCTTGTTTAAGCTCTTTCCTGCATGTCCTGTGTGTCCCCTTCCCTGTCACACGTGTCCTCCCTCATCCTTGGTACCCTTCGCCTCCGTGTCCCTAGGGTAACCTTAACCCATGCAACCACACACAATACCCTTCATGGGGGACACAAAGGCAATAATACTGTGGTCCCCTTCTCCATTCTTTACATTTGTGACTTTTATTTCTATGCTTTTTGTTTGCTTTACCTCTATATGCATGAGTTATCTCAAATTGAGCCCACAATTGAAATGGAAATTATCCCTATATTGCAGTGACTTTAATTTAGGCAATAACTTGTTACTCTTTGAGGCAGCGCCGTCGTGTTTGTTCCTCCTTAGAGAATCTTATGGTTATTCTGCCCTTTTCACCAAGGATTTGTAATATATACATCAGATTCACTAGTGGATATTCCCTCTATGATACAACAAAGACACTATAAATCTGAGCAGGCATTCAAGGGTTAGAACAATAAGATTGGAGAATGAGTTTGAAGCTGACAGCAATGCACAGTGGGATTACAATTTCTCCCATAAAACATCCTCTTATTGGTTCTTTTATTGGTTGTGGTTTCCATGTGATCACAATCCAAAATGATTAATTAAACATAAAAATTACAGTTTTCTAAAGCCATATGAGGCAGAATAACAGTGTATATCACTGTCTGTTTCACTGAATCTAGTGAAGCAAGGGAAATGGCAATGAAAAACACATTCACAAATAGCCTGCGGCAGAGGAAGAAAACACAAAAAGTAACAGATGTGTGTAATAGCAGAGTGTAAATGTTGTTGCTTGGACATAACAATAACCAGAAATTCATTTTTTTCTGAATGATGACATGTAAACACACAGCAGTACTAAAGACATGACAAGTGTGTACGCCCCGCTGCTGGCAGCTACTAACAATGTGTCTGGTAAAATGTAAAAGCTCTGAGAAAACAGCCTCAGTCTCTTCAATAAAATACTTGCGATCATGTGGTGTGGACATGCAGCGATGAGAGCAAGGCACCTCGCCAGTGTTGGTGACTGACCTCCTATCCCCTCCTACTGGGAAAGGAACTCCTGAACATGTGAGATAACATTGAACTCATTGCAGGTTTGTCCTTCAGTATTAACTTTGCTGGTTAATTATCCGTGCAGCACAAGCAGCCATTGATCATGTTCACCCAGTGGCCCCAATGATGCAGTGGCCTGTTAAATAAGAAATTAACGTTGATTCCTGATGATCAGGACCTCTTATCTTTACATCTCAATCCCCCTCCTCTTCCATTTCCCATCCATAGCTGTATGGGGGGAATAATGCCCGACATTCCTCTATCTCTCCCCTGAGCCAATCACGGGTATCATAAAAAAGCAGATAAATATGCACATTGCCAGGGAGCAGGCAAGGATGGTGGAGATAAATTAATATTTCATGTAACCAAACACATTTCCAGAACATACAGGCAAGGCTGTGCCTTTCCGCCTGTCATCGGCAGCAAACATGAAAGAGGAGGGCTCAGGTATGGTGCTGCAGCACTCTCAACCATGCCTGCAGCACAGGGATCAGGAGTTGTCACTGTAATTGCTTGTACCGCTGAAGCCTGAGCTGAACCTCAATTAGGCCGAGGTACTTGCTAGGCTCCACACTGTCGCACTGTCTGCCAACCACTCTGTGAAACACAGTCTACTGTCTCAACACTAAGGTAACAGTACAATGTTTGAAATAATCAGGGTTTATGGTTACACTTTGCTGTGGATCAGTGTTAATTGTTCACTCAGTTGTAGCCCAGACTCATCCTAGAGAGGGTCTCCGTTACGCATCATCACCTGCAACACATTCTAGATAGGGTGATAACAGGCCTTAGAAATGGGCAATTAGCCCGATACAACAATTCACTACTGCTCACTGTTGCCAAGCTGTTTTCTCTAATCTTCAATAGCCATCTGACACTCCAGACTCCATCGGACATACCTCATTGTTGCCTAGGACTACAATCCCTATGGAGAAAAAAGATGCATCTTCTATAGATTGTGCATGGATAAGACACCACGCCACATTCAAACAGTGGTAGTATAAATGATTTCACAAAGTATAAATGCAGAAGTATAAATGGTGCCAGGGTGTATGTATGTGTTTATGTATGTGTGTAAAAATCAGGCTGCAATCCTCCTTGATTAGATTTTCACCTATGTAGTACTGCGGTGGGGAGCCACATCCAGCTTGAATCTTGATACATCTTCAATGTTCATTGAAATTCAAAGGCCAGGTGTAAAAAGGGCCACAAAGAATGGAGTCTCTGTAAGTCTCCCCCTTCTCTCTTTCTCTCACACTGTACATGGTGCAATGCAGTGTGCACACACATACACACAAACACATCTGTCACAACACAAACACACACCTGTATGAACAGATAATAACAAAATCATAGCCTGCCTCTGTCTATCACATCTTCAGAACCCATCCTGCCTCTAAAGGTATTGCAAGCTTGAAAAATAGGCACTACAAGGTATGGGCTCAGGTGTTTTAAATGGTAGTCTGTGTGACAGTGTGTGTGTTGGAAAGAAACACTATGTAAGTCTCACTGATATGCAACAGTAAGTTTGATCTGAACGGTTATAGCTGTCAGAGCTGCGTGTTTCTTGTCATATGAGCGGACCGTGCACTTCTATTGTAAATTCACACAACTGACTATGCCGCGATGGCAGCCGCTAACTAACGACAAATGGACCCATCTGCAGTCTGCAGTTACAAAGGGTGTTCTATTTCTTGCATTTTGTAATCTAAATCATTAAAAGGAGGGAAAAGACCCATGAAATGTGTCAGGTTGGAGCTGCATATTAAGTGGTGAGAGGCTGGCTGACACGGACCTGCTGGGAGATGGTGGACACTTTGCTTGTCCAATTACTGGCTCTAGTTCAAATTGTTTGGTGAGAAGCATTCGACCTACTTCTGGACACAAAGCACCACTGCCCTGAATACAGAGAAGCTTGGGACCACGTGTGATGACAAGTGCCATTAGAGACTCTTGTCTTTGGCCTAGAAATTATATTAAGTAACTTACCTGACGTGTGATAAATCTGTCTAAAGACATATTTTGTGAATACTGTAGTACCTGGTGGTTCTAGCAAAGACATGCTGGGATCAACAGGGGTAAAAATAAAGTGGTTTTGCCCTTCTGCAAGAGAGGCTTGGCATGATTACATCCAGTAATCACAGTGTGACGTTCATGAGGTCCAGGTATTTAATATTATTATTATTAGTAGTAGTAACAGTAACAGCAGTAGTAGTAGTGGTGGTGGTATGATTGTTACCTCCAAAGAGGAAGGCATGTTTTCACTCCTGTTAAGCCTTGGGCCAAAGAACAATTGATTAGACTTTGGTGGTGATATGGATCTCTGCTTTCCACCATTAGACGGTTATCATTTGTTTAAACCATAGCTGTGAAACTCACAGATTTCATTCCAAATCCTCTGGGAATGTTTTCAAGGTCAAGAAATCAATTTAACTTAAAGTTTCAGGAATAGAAACAATGTCTTTGGGTGTAACAGCAAATTGGATAATTGTTCAGTGGCGGTTTGGGCTCTCCTAACACCTTCGAGTTATAATTTAAGTTTATTTGTTTAGCATTTTTTTGAAGATGTGCTACAAAGTGCTATACCGACAACTGAACCATGAAGATACAAAGTATGAAAAGGAACAGAATTATCAAAATGTGGGAAAACTGTGAAACATTTTCTTGTTTCCTGGCAGAGTCTATCATGAGACACTACACAACAACGAGGAAAAAAACCTTTGAATACTTTGCAGCATTTTCAGAACATGAGTGTGAAGAATTTGCATGCACTGTAAATATTCACACTGAGGGAATCGCTATGTTAAACATGTGAGATTTATATGTGAGATTCTCCCTTCATATATGTCAATGCAGAAAACTGTGGTACACAAAATCAATGCACAACTGTTCTATCCACCTCATCAGTTACCAAAGCAATCAATAGCAACTGCAGCTTCTGCTTTAAATGTGACTTTAACTTGATTTTAACCACAATCATTATAGTCTCATCAGTCATTCCATTCCTGTGTCGAGCATTTGGTGGTGATCAACAGCAATGCATGTTATGGAGCGCAATTCCCTTAAATGTGGAGAAGGACTGAAGAATCTTCAAGTGTCTTGACTATGAAAACAGATCATTTTCTGAAATGCAATGTCAGTGCTTCATCAGCAGCAACAGCAAAGATGGACAACTTAAACAGATTTTCATTTTGAGAGGCCTTGAAAATGGAATGAAAAATTCATTTATTTTTATCCCTCTGGAGGAAATGGCCATTGAGGCCCTGAAACCCTTTTTCTAGGCTGTTCCTAGTGCCAGACATGCCCAAGCAACTCAAATGAAATCACTTAATTTGATTGTTTAACTGCAAGTTTTCCTCACAATAAAATTTGAACATTGAGGTTTCACTGAGGTTTCAAGCATCAGCGGGTTTCTGCAGAAATTAGCCTGTTCTTGTCCTTATATGTGACCATCCCTCTGCCTGTCACATGTGAAATGAAATTACAGTATTTCTAACCAATAATTTAGAATAAGAGGTGATGCTAGTCCCTGGACAAAGCATGACTCAGTTTTCCAGTTCGGTATTCAGCATGAGAGACACTGATATGCAGGCTATGTCATCAATGATTACTGTGTTATGGGCAATGAGGTAGTGCTAAATAAAAAGGGTGTGTAAACTATGACCTCCAGTCGATGATCACAACCAATATAAAACATTTTAAAAATCAATTATTCTTCCAGAAGGGCATTAATTGTTTTTTTTCCCTTTTTAAAATAACCTGTTTTGAGTTATTTTAGCCTAAAATTATGGGTACACTCTATTCCTGCAAATGAAAAAGGGGGCTAACTGGGTGTAGGTGGGCTTACCCTCCACTGCATCTCTGGTTATGAGTAAACGTGTAGGTTTAGTTAACGAAACATTGACGACGACACGAAAACTGCAGCCGTGGCTACATTTCCCTCTGTCTTTCCTGCTTTTTTATTTGTTTATTTGTTTTCCAACTCTAAATTTTCTACCAGCATCACCTCCAAACAGGTAACCAGTTCACATCATGTAACCAACTGTAAGCTCCGCCAACTTGAAACAAGTGCACCAACTGAATTCAACAAGAGGGGGGGAAAAAAAAACAAAAACAAAATCTCAACATTGTGCTCTGGCGTTATAAAAACACACGGAAATAAGTGAGGACTCACCTTCAGCTGCGACTCATGTCGTGGCAACCGTTCAGAAACAAAAGTTGATTTTTTTTTTTTTTCTCCACCGCTGGAGGAGAGACGATGAGAGGCTTTCGCGTTTACGCCGCTTTGCTATGCAGTCTGTCTGAGCTGGAGTACCTCCTCTCCTCCCTTGGATGCTACTATCGCCCCCTCCCCTCCTCTCCCTCCTCCTCTGTCAAAAGTAACGGGGGTTTCGTCGTCGTCCTCCTCCTCCTCCACAAAGACAGACTCAGAGAAAAGGGACCCTATCGCAGTCAATAGGTTTTAGAAAAAAAAGGGGAAAAAAACCATGGCAACGAAGAAAAAACGTACACAACTTCCCTACGTTGTGACCGGGTTAAAACACCCCCATCAATGACATTAGACCCAAAGACAGGATGGGCAGGTTTTTACAGGGGGACTAGTAAGGATGCTGTTGGAATAAGGATGGGGAGTGGAAAATTACGTTTAAATGTGGTGCAACTCTTGTGTGTGGTTGTACGTGTGTATATATCTGGTTGTGAGTTCCTGCCTGTATTAAATGTTTTGTTTTTATGCTCTGTTTTTTTTATTTTTTAATGTATTTTTACCTGCACTCTGTAAAGCACTTTGGAACAAACTTGTTTTGTGCTGAAAGCGCTCTACAAATAAAGTTGACTTGATTTTAATATCCCCATGATGTTCCTTATGTGGTGTTGAGTAGTGATTTATAGTGACATTTTTGTACTTTAAGGTGTTGTTTATCTCCTGTGGTATCACTATAATGTTTCTATATTGTAATATTCCTATAGGGACTTGTACGTTTGCCGGTGATATTTGTATGGCATTCCTATAAAATTTACCATAGGATGTTTTTTATTCATCTAGGGGAAGTTGACTGAGCATGCATTTCCACACTACCCAGTACAACCACAGTCTTCCACCGTTGACTACTGGGCTGCACCACTAGAGCACCACTGGGAGTTAACATCCTTGCTCATGGGCACCTGAATGGTAGGTGCAATACTGAGGGAGGTGAGAGCATTTCTTATTTTTTTCCCCCACCCATTATTTCCCAGCCAGTCACCAAGCTTCTCTAATCTCTAGGCTACTGCAGCAGTTCTCTTTTTTTTGTCAGCGTACGTACAGAGTACAAACTAGAACATAAAAATCCACACCTCGGACAAAACCACATAACTAGATCAACAGTGTTTCCTCCTTTGATTGTAATGTGAACCCATGTAATGTAGACTAGTAGTCCCTATAGGGATTCGTGATTTCAGCGCCTCTGACAGCAGCAGGTTCATTAGGGACTGTAAGCGTCAGCGGGCTGGGCAGTGAAGGTCAGCAAGAAATCAAATTAGTTTCTAACCTCAAACCCATAGATAGAAATAGAGTGGAGTGGCGTCTCACCACTGCCAGTAAAAAGGCCACTCTATCACCCATGACTCTGTCTGTCATCACTTATTTTGAATTTCAATGAAATACGTAACTCAATACAAGTGCGGCCATTGATACATCTTTCTGCCCCTGTTGTCAGGCAACTGCACCCCCATAAAGAAGTGACTTGATTCACACTCTTGGCATCCTTTGTGCCATCAGTTTTGAAAATGTGGCTGTGACCTTTCTGCACTAAAAATGCATGGCACTCCAAAAATATTTTGGGAAATATATGTTTAAGTCATGATATGTGACTGTTTGTTTACCAGTTAGCATTTTAGTAGTTTAAGGCTAGTGGCTTGCATTTGATTCTCAAAATAACAACAAAATGTGTGACAGAGTAAAAGACAAGACAGAAGATGTATTGTCAGAGTACTGGAAAGGTTCAGTAGTTCAAGGGAAAAGAAACTGATTTTTAAAATTGGTGTTAATGATGTCTCCTAAGTATGGTGTCTGCCTTTAAATAATGGTGTCCTTCTTTGTTTTCAAGATGTAAGACATGCATTTGACATTCATCCAAAGCACTTTTTTAAGTATCTCCAGATTAGAAATTTCATAATGAAGACGCAAAACTCTCTAGATCAGCCAAGTCTAACCACTTTAGACAAGACTGCCCTAAACCATCTTAAGGCAGGGGGGCAAATATCTCGCTTTTACCAAATTATTGTAGCTGCAACAAAGGAATCCTCAGAAGATAAAAGACAGGCTTGGTGTCCAGATCTCAATGAAGAAATCACAATAGAGATTTGGAGATTTGTTTACAACAAAACAAGGTTCAAATTGCTTCAATACAAATGGTTAATGAGGTTATACATTACACCAGCTTTACTCCATCGCTTCAACCCTAATACACCAGATCTTTGTATTAAATGTGGAATACATGTGGGCAGCTTGATTCATTGCCTTTGGGAATGCCCAATCATCAAGAGTATTGGAAGGAAATAATAGCAACACTATCCACTGTCACTGAAGAGAATCTTCCTTTATGCTTGAAATTGTGTATCTTTGGATGCTTTCCTGTAACCTGTAAACTTAAAAATCCAATTAAGAGAATGATTATATTTTGTTTACTTGAAGCCAAACATAAAATTGCCATGTCATGGAAATCTGTTATTAGACCAAGCAAGCAAAGCTGGATGGAGGGACTGGTTCATAGCCTGGCTATGGAAAAACTTACATACATAGTACAAGCAAAATACAACACTTTTGAAAAGATTTGGGGCTCATTCATGAAATTTCTGGAGGGGGAAGGTTTCGTTGAGACCTTATGAACTACTCGGATCATTTATTTTTATGATTTAAGAATCCTATCTACAACGTGCCTTGGCTATATTGTATTCAAAGTGCCTTAATGTGTTTTGTTTAAGTGTGCCTCTTTTGTGTTTTTTTATGCTCAGTGTAACATGTATGTTATAGTGTGTTATGTGGAAATACAATAATCATATTTGGAAAAAAAAAAAAAAAAGTATGGTGTCTGCCTTCCCCTGCTTTCCGGCCATGTCCTTCCCCACCATTTCTAACTCTAACTGGGTGCCAATTTCAGGAGACGCCTGTGTGATGAGTTGCAGTATCAAAAAAACGTCTGAAACCTGTCTAACCATTTTTTTTTCTCCAGTTATCATACTCATGCTAGGACATCCCAGTGAGGGGATGCTAAATCCTGGTGGAAGTATTGACCATGGCAAATATTTGCCATGGTCAATTTCCCATTGGCTGACTACTGATACATTTGCTTTGCTATGCAGGAGACCTGGGTTTGAATGTGGTTGGTCACAGTACAGGCCTCTCTTGGGGGGAGGGGGGTTCAAAGGGGGGTGAATGTAACAGAGTAGCCATAAACAGAGTCCTGTTTTAAGCCCGAACAATCCCTGGCTTGTCCAGGGTATTCCCCTTCATCCAACTGGTGCCATAGCTGCTTGGAAGACTCATCTGTTCCACAAAGAAGGGAAGTGTACAGATTGACTGGAATCCAAATAACCAGATTTCACCTATCATAATCACACTGACTGAATTACATAATGGCCTTGACAGAGCAAAAAGTGTAACAAGATATTTTCATGAGGTGCTCCACCTTACAGTGAGTGCTTTATCAGATCAGATTAGATTTCCTGGATATCCAAGAGCATCTGTCTTCTTTTTGAGCAGGAACTGCTCATCTATAAGTGGTAAATGTGATATCTTAAGGGCCACAGTTGGCTTTGGCAGGCCCCAGGATACAAGTTAAAATTGTATGTATATAAACTCAGATATTGTAAAAGACTGCATTAAAGCAAACTATTGCAAATCAAATCACATTTATTTGTACAGCCCTTAATCACTGTTACAGTCTCTAAGGGCTTCACAGTGCCCAACATGTGAAACAATAAATGGTTAGTACACAACATCCCCCAGTCTTGGACCCTCACATAGGACAAGGAAAAACTCTTCCAAAAAATTGGAAGAAACCTCGGGAGGGACTACTCAGAGAGGGATCCCCCTACCAGGACAGTTGGGCATTTAGGCAAGCGGCGTATACACAATGCATAAAAGTTTATTATGGTGGGACATCCAGATCTGATGTGGGGCGTCACAGCAAATGGCAGCATTGCATTCTGCTCAATGCACTATGCATCTTATTGATCAAATCATAATTCTGCTTATTTTTCAGCTGCTAGCGCCCACAAGGAATGTGTCAAAGTTTTGTGTCAAAATGTTTATTTAATACACATTATAGTTGGATGACTGTACCTACCCTTTGGTAAAGCATGCCATAAAATATCCAGTTATAGTAGGGCATTTCACAGATATTTTGCCTTGGAAATAGTAGACGGTCAAAGTTGGCCTCCATCATTTCTCGGGTGGTATGCTGTCTGTCAACCTTAATTATGTGAGCGAAGCAAACCCAAGACATGAAATCGTGGTACCTCTGTCCTCCCCCAACCAGACAGGGCAGCGCCTCATTACGTGACAGCGAATGTACAAAATCCAACGGAGGCTGAGTGAGGGGAAGAGAATGAGCTGGTGCCGTCAAAGTAGGGTTTGAAAACAGAGAGCACCTCTGTCAAAGGTGTCAAAGTTCACGGGCAGAGCATGAATGAATGCACCCCCTATCGTCCCGCTTCCGGCTTGTTTTCTCGCTCTCTCTCTCTCCCCCTCCTGTGTCGTGGAACATCACTATGGGACAGAAATCCCCTCATTGACGTCGCAGGGCTGCATAATGAGAATAAATGAGCTGGAAGTAAATATGCAGGCTGTGTGCTGCTTGCTGCTCTATACCAGTCAGCCCACAGGCTTTCATCAAAAATTAAGATGGATTGTGTTGCCAAAAGCGTGTAACAATACTGCACAGTGTTTTATTTATCTAAAGCTGAATTCAGGCGCCATTTCAAAGGATTAAACATGTACGTTCAGCCCGAATCAGAACATTTTGTTTCCGTGCTCGTTGTTGCTGATAATGATTACTGTTTCATTTTAAGTGAATAAGAATAAGATGATGCAACGTGTTTAATTGCATTTGCGCTCTCGTCACTTCACACCTACACAGACAAACAGCAAACACAGTGTTAGGCGTTCATCACATTGGAAGGAAAGGTATTCAACCTTGTAAAAGAGTGGTGGTCTACTGATGTGGATCACCAACTCCTCTCAGTTGCTTCTCCCTCCCCCAACCTTTTTCTTATAGTTTGTAGTTCCAATGGTGGCTGCATTTTATGTAAAACAGCCCACATAGGCACTTTTTTATATTCACCACTTAAAGCAGATTCTCCTGAGAAGGCCATGCAAGAAAAGAAAACTTTAATAGGAGTGGGGCAAATACAAAAGCGTGCCATATGCTACCCTAGGCCCCGCGCTTGAAGTGTTCATGAATAACATCAAGGCAAACATGACTTACTGTTGTGACATTTGATGAGTCGCTCAGTTAGTCTGACTGCAAACTCCACACACAGAAATGAATTTGCAGCTTGTTGGATAAAAATGTGGGCTAAAAACTCAAAAACAATTTTTGTTTTCCCCTCAATAAATTGTCAGGGTGGATTAAACTCCTGCTTTTCAGCTGTGAAGCCACTGGAGAGAAAACGCAAATCTCTTCTTGAAAGAGAGTGCTATCGAATATGTGTGTTCTGAGCTGCAAGTTGTTCACCCTCAGCTGCTGGTCTACAAACAGAAAAAAAAAACTACTCAACAGATAAGAGCATAGACAAAATGAGATTGTTCAGTCACACACACACACACACACTTACACACAAATCACACAGACAAGGTTCGAAAAGGGTTATACACTGATGTGTTTCTGCTTAGTTCTTGTTACGAGTTTTTCTTTTTTTTCTGTGAAGATTGATAATTGGACAGACTGATTTGATTTAAAAGCTATTAATTTGTTCATTTGTCCTCTCTTTTCCTGTCCTGGTTTATTTCTGGTGTTTGCCTGTGTAGTCAGAGATTGGCTAGTTCTAAAGCCTTGTTGTTTGTTCATCAAAACATGGTGTCCACAAGCCGTCATGGTACTAAAACCACCATTGCGCCAACACAAAAAAATTGCTGCCAGCACTTTTGTGTCGCAGTTGGTCAATACATCATAGTGGTCATCAGAAAGTTTTTTTTTTAATTCCAAAGCAGATTAAAGACTATTATGGAAAGTGTTCTGTATTGCACATTCAAGGATCGTCTTACTGGAACCAGCCGAGGAACCCATAAAGGTTCTAAGCTTCTCTTATTCATGCTGTAGGCTATACTGCAGGGATACATTATCACAGGAGTAGACGCTGCATATTCTTAGGCAGAACACATGCAGCCTAATCTTGCATGTGCAGGGCAGTTGTGATTTATTGCATGCAGGATTTTACACTCAGAGGCATAGCTAGACTTCCAGTGGCTCAGCTCTCACCGATCCACCTGCAGCAAACTGAATAGAAGAGTGAAGAAGAGTAGAGTAGAGAAGTGCCTCTCCCTTCATCCACCATGAGAATGTCTGAGTAACATCTGTAGCTTCCCTGTGGCTTCTGGTGAGCATCCTCCTGGCCCCTCCCAGAGTTACAAAGGATGCGCTAGAGGCACAGCCATAGTTTTCAATTTGTAATTAATATCAGCAGCAGGTTGGGAGAGGGCGTTTTCCTGTGGCAGATTGCACTGTGCGTAGGCGCGCTCCCCAGAGACCAACCATGCTCTGCTAGTGGAGCTTCATCATATGCCTTCGTGGAATCATTTACTCTTAATGAGGGAGACAAGGAGCATCCTCTCACCAAATAAAGAACGGGAGATACCGTGGTGACTGGATGAAAGCAGGAGGGGTTTCACAGTATGAGAGCTGTTTCCATAGCAATCCAAATATTGCAGAGATGAAATCTGAGCTGAGATGGGAGACTGGTGCCGAGAGACTGTCAATCATTTAACAAAAGAGGAAACAGGAAATAAGCTTTCCCTGAATCCTAATATAACCGCTGGTCCACTTGATAAAGATGAAGTGTTATCATTAGATGTGAGCATGTGTTTGTGTGTGTGTGTGTGTGTGTTTCAGCTTATGTGGCGAAGTGAGAACGCAGACAGCCTTTTGTGACCATTGTGACGAAAGAGACATGCTATTACCAATTTTTTGAGTATTTACTGTCCTTTACCACTGAAGGATGGAGATGAATCACTGTGCACAGTAAAATCACACAAGGCTATTACAGTAAACGCTGAGCAGTTCACATCGCTACTGCCATTGAAAATGTTATTGTTAAAATGTACTCCACCACCAAGCAAAGACATGAGGCAGGCAATCTTGGGCATGACCTATGTTTCACATGTGGAGTGGCTCACACAGATCTAACATGATTGTAAGGACTTTGAAATGTGATTGACCGTGCTGCGTAGTGAAAGAACTCAAAGTACTATAGCAAAGTGGATGGGCAAGAGTCATCACTCTCCTCCTGTGAAAGAATTTACCATGCTATAATTAAATTTCTCACTGGATGGATGCAACACAATGACTGTGTGATCATGCAAATAATTGCCTTTCTGCTTGTGCTGGGGCGGATTGGTCGACAGGCACGGCCATATCAGATCTCTGAGAATACAAGCAAGACCTCACATTTGCAGAGAGCGATGTTTGTACATTCAAATTCATTATTGTTGAGTGGATGCTCAGTGAAAATAATGTCAACAGCTTTCTGATAAGAAAGATGTCATACAGCACTTTTATCACAACAGAGAAAGCGTCGGTCCCGCCCTGACCAGCCGCGCAGGCTGCACGTGTTGCTCTCTGAGTGCACTACATAAGGTGAGATTTAAAGGTGGGAATGACACAAGGATGTTGCACTTGGTTTCATGCTGCACAGGGCTCTCACAGTCCACTCCCAGGGGAGGTTCATAAGAGGGTAATAGAATTGGGCCCATGGGATAATAGGGGTGTTATTTCGTCTGTTTCAATAAATGTCTTCTGGAGCCATCAGAGGGGGGGGAACTACATGTTTGGCAGCAGGACAAACACTGCCCACAGGGGAGGTGGTAGGGATCGGTAATAACCAGGGGAGTGGATTTAAAGGAGTCTACCAACAAATCAATAACATCAGAGCCAGAACGCCATCCAATCAAGACTAAAGCCCTGGGGCTAATTAAAAAGAAACAATGGAAATCGATATAAAATAATAAATAATCCCTCATATTTGTTATCTTCACACTTGCCCTTTGATAGCTGGAGCATTACAGACGGCATTCGGAGTGAGAATTCACCGGATTACCTGTTTCCTCTTAATACTGTGGGAATGAACATACATATCAACCTGCGGTGATAAACACACATTGCTGCGCCTTACAAGTAGTTGAGATCTCATCTTTCATGACACGCACACTGCCTGTGTGGTGCATGAGAGCATCAGATTTTACACATGGCATGATATGATGAAGTGTGACAAGTGACATTTTCAGTCAGTGGTGAAATAATTTTAGTAATTAGACACCGAATGGGTTCGAGTGTGTCCTTGTTAATGATGGTGTTTATGTGTGTTTATGTGCCGACCTCCAGTATGAGTAAATGAGATATATACTCTAACAGGCAGGCTTACCAAATCAAAAACAAATCAGAGTTTGTTTGGAAGGGGCTGATGTCTGCAGTACGTTCTCTTGCAATTACAGCATGTTCTTGAGCAGCTTGTTTCCTGTGTCTCCGGTCAGGCAAGACATCCTGGATCTTGTTACGCGGCTGATGTGGACACATGATCTGTGGGAGGTCAGTGTATCAGGGAGGCCGAGGGATGCACCAAGGCGCCGTCAGGAGGCCAGTGTCTGTGATTCAAGCCTGTTTGATGTCATTTTGACAGAGAACAGAGAGGGCCATGTAGGTGTCAGTGGGGAGCCGGACACTCCAACACCCCCTTTCTCCTTATCACACTCTCACAGTTTCTTTCTTTCACAATCTTGCGCCATACATCTGATTCAGTATTACACATGTTCCTCACAGATACTGAACGTGTAATCATGTGTTGCCTTGACGAAACCTCATTATTCCTCTAATCACATTGTAATGTTATCGGTGTATTATTCAGAGACTGAAAGAGGAGAGAGAGAATGAGGGATTTAAAAAACAAAAAAAACAAAACTTTTCTCCTTCAATGTGAAAAAAGATGCCTGGTTCAGTTGCCATGGAGATACAGGCTACGTGGAATGCAGGAAGTCAGTTAGCAGTCTGGCCACATCGCATTAAATGTTGTCTGGCAGCGGTGAGCAGCCAGAGTTTGGGATTTATTTTTATAGGCAAAAATTATTCCTATAAGCATTCATGGATTTCTTATCCTGCAGTGTGCTTCAATGAACAATGGTCAGTTAACAATCTGCATCTGTGACCTGTCACTAGTGAGAAGGTTGGCGATTTAGGGCTCCTTTTAAAGGCTCTAATGCGGCCATTGTAGATCTCAAATGAAGTATAATCTGGATTGACCACATGTGTTTGTCTCCACTCCCTCTGTTGGAGCCAAAAGGTGCCGGAGGCTGGGGACAGTCACAAAGGCCGCGCTGATAAATCTGTCTAGTACTCAAAAGACACACACACACACACACACACACACACACACACACACACACACACACACACACACACACACACACACACA
>OOFE01012988.1:41823-52894 GCA_900323365.1 Monocentris japonica | reverse complement strand
GAGGAGGTAGTAAGATGTACTAAGGCAATGTCGCAGGCAAAACAAGGACAGTGGGTAAATTGGGAGAGTGTAGAGAAGAGAAGTTTGAAGTGGAGAGAGTTGTGGATATAAACAATATAAACAATGTAACCTGATTTTCCCTTTATGCAAGCAATGTTTAAGTCAACAGTGGTATGCAGCACGTCACTGGGGATATCAAGTGGGCACCTTCCTTCACGCTGGAATACACAGTTAAGCCTTCTCGAGGTGTCGTGGGCCTAACTTAACGAAACATCGGTGAAGGAAGGTGCTCACTTGATAACCCCAATGACGTGCTGCATACCGCTGTTGGCTAGGGTAGGTAACTGGTGAATGGTGCCATCTGAGGAATGACTCTGTAGATCTATGACGGTGTAGCCTGATGTCTGCTATGGTGTTGCATCTGATGGTGGGTATATCACTCGTTTGTTTTGTTTTTCTAATCTGAATTGGGCTTCTACAAGTGTTTACCTTGGTTTATGGCACAAGGAACATCTTGTGTATTAATGAACACTTAAGGATGTATATAATATTGACAGATTTACAGCTGGAAGAACTCTATGTACAGAAGTGTACAAAGTACAAAGTGTACTTTGTGCAATAAATAGGATATAACACCTTGCAAATATTGAGTTGTGCTTCCTTTTGCGCAATTGATGTCTCAGTTGACTCAACTCTTAAAAATCTCAGTTTAACCTGTCTAACTTTCCTGTCTTACGTGTCCCTTTCCCTTTTAACTACATCTACCTTCAATAACTGAAAATACATTTAAAAGGTGGCATCAGTAGGGGATCATAGCTTCCACCTGGATTCTCCTGGTCAGTCTCAAGGTGTTCCTAATATTTAGACACTTTGTGTATATAGTTTATTTTGTACCTAATCATTAAGCTTTAATGGGAAATCAGGGTGCCCTCTGGTGGTTCAAAACTCATTCAAAACTTGAACTTAAAAAACATAATTTATTTTTGCAAGTTTTCGAATAAAAAGTGTTGTTCTGCCAAAGTTCACAAAGATAACAAATTAGAAGAAACTATTAGTATTTGGCCTGGGACCTAAAGGCAAAATGCCAATTGCCTTTAAAATGAATTGGCTTTTGTAATGAACATGACTAGGAATGCTATCACCTCTCTCTCTCTTGCCCCTCCTAGGTTGTGACTGGTCCAACAGAGACTTCTTCAGAGCCAAAGACACCAGTCAGCTAATCACCTGGCAGGATGGGCGGTGCAGCAGTAGCTTCCTGTCCTCTCTTCCAAAACCAGACTCACATCTCAGCTTAGCCACGGGGTTTGGCTGTACCACAATCTTCTGGTACATGAAACACAGGTCAGCTGCCACATCTTTACTCTGCTTATACAATTGGGCTTTGCGGCAGGAATTCGTTGCTGTTCATTGCTCTGTGAACTCTAAAGATGTATCGTTTAAATTCAGGCCAGAGTTCCTTGCGGACTTCACAGCAGCAGGTACCATCCATGACTATGTGGTGTCCATGCTGTGTGGTTTGGAAAGGTGTGTGATGACTCCGCAGAACGCAGCCAGCTGGGGCTACTTCAATACCACCACCAACCAGTGGAATATTGACATGTATGTGTAGGGTTGAACTTCCCAGTTTAACTTTTCTATTCTAAAGCTGGCATGGTATCTAATTTTTATAATAACTTACATCGCTTGAAATACTGCATGCATGCAATATTTCCTGTGCATGTTCTGCTTTAAACTGATCACCACTCGACAAGTTGCACAGTTCATTATATACTTACTGCTGTGTGTAACCTAATAAGCAACTTTGTGTGTGCATGCTCTAGTCTGAAGGATGCTGGCTTCCCTTTGCGCCTGCTTCCTCAGTGTGTGGCACCTGGTAGCTTGGCGGGACAGACGTGCTCTGACTGGCATGGCATCCCTGCTCACACACCAGTAGGGGCAGCCCTGGGAGATTTCCAGTGCTCTGTCTACTCCTGCATGATGGCCCGGACAGATGCAGGTGAAGCAGGGGATCCAGCAGTATCTCTCAGGCCGGGATCACACTCACTCCCGCGTTGAAATTGAGTAATGAAAATGTACGTTGTAACACTGTAATTGATAACCACGTCTAATTGGATTCATTTCACAAGATCTTTACGAGATCCCACAGTTAGCAGCAAACAAATGCGTTGTGGATTAAGTGTAATCCCGGCATCAGTGTCTGTTGTTTGTCGATTTTGTCACCGTTCCTGTGTGTGCTTTATTTAATCTTTTGTATCCCCCTAGTTCTTAACATAAGCACCTCAGCCCAGTTGAGCTATGCCATGCCAGCTGATTTCAAACCTCCAGACCTTCCTCAGCTTGCCTCCTCCATCTCTTATTTCCCCTACTTTGATGGCTCCTACCTGGCAGTGGCAGCATCGCTCAATGGAGGAAATGTACTGGCCTCTTTTGTGGGGATGCTCAGTGCGTGGATGACAGAGTTGGGTATGTTTTGGTTTGTCTGGATTGGTATTTGTATACATATCTACAATGCATTTTAAGATCACATTTTAAGGTACCACACAAATATCACAGCAGAAACAAATCCCTGTGTAATATGAATATTATAGTGGTACCACAGGAGATAAACTATAGCATGAATGATGAGGTCGCTATGAGCTCACTACTGAGTACCGCAGACACACTATAAGCCCCTATAGGAGTATTATCGTAATTTCGTACATTTGATTGTGATCGTCGGAATTTAATTTGATCGCAGGAGACCGATGTTAAAATGATCATTATCACTATACCTAGTTCATACAAAGCAAAATAACTTTCTTCCTTATCCCTCAAAGGAGTGGAGGCGAGTGATTCAAGCTTATATGAGAAGCTGATTCGTTGCGCCCTGAGCCAAGAAAACAGTGACCTGAGGGTGAGTCCCACCATCCTGGGAGAGAGGCACAACCCCCTCTGTCTAGGTCAGGTGACCAACATCTCCACCTCCAGCCTCTCTCTGGGTCACGTGACCCGGGCGGTCTGCCGCGGTGTCCTGGACAACATCACCTCCATGATGCCTGCTGTCCTTCTGCAGGAGGCGGGGGTCAAACGGATCATCGGCAGCGGCAGTGCCCTCTCTCGCAACAAGGTGCTAAGGCAGGAGGCTGAGAGGGCATTTCCTCAGCCTGTGGAATATGGACAAAACGCAGACTCTGCTGCCGGCGTGGCCATGGTCTTTCTTGATCGCCTTTGAATGAGAATCCAAATCCATAGGGGGATTCCAGTTTGTTTATGATAATAATTAACAATTTTGATGAACAAAATTAATTTGATGAGCTGCAATGCATGATCATTTCAGATTCCACTTGTTTCTGCTTGCCAATCTATCACCAAGATAAGGTATACTTACTTACTTACTTAGATCTTTGCATTTCTCGCAGAACAGAGGCCATCAAGGAAATGCTTCCCTCACTGGCTGTCCTGTGCCATTTTCCCCAGGCATTACTATGTTGGTTCCTTTTTCATTCTATCCAGATGGTTTTAGGTCTCCCTCTCCTCCATCAGCCTTGTGTTTTCCATTGCCGGCTTGCCGATTGTTTTGTTGTTAGTTTTGAGAGTGAGGCGTCTCCAGCTCGACTCCCACCTCTTCCCTTGCGATTCTGTCATTTCTCGTTCGGTGAGTTGCTGCAGTCTGGATGTTGCTGAAGAGTCCAGCCCATAGAATCCCAGTATACCAGAGACATTGGTTTGTGAATGTTTGTATCTGTGTCTGTAGTGGTGTCAGATATATACCGATCAGTATGTTTATCCGGGGAAGGGTTTTGCATGTCGCCTTCTCTTTTTCAGCACCACAATTACACAGATTCACAGCCGGGAGCAGCCCAGTACAACCACAGTCTATAGCTATACTGGAGCAATTGGAGTTTAAGTGCCTTGCTCAAGGGCACCATGATGATTTTTGTTGAGAGAGTGGCAAGTGTTACTCATTCACTTTCCCGGCTCAGATTTCCCCAGCAGATCCTGGGTTTCAAATTGTTGACCCTCTGATCACAAGCCGGCTCCTCTCACCTTTACACCATCACTGCTCCCAGTTTAGTTGGAGAGATTTAATTTAGTTTTATGGTTTTTGTCTTTCCAGGTCTTCCTTAGGTTGCTGATTGATGCTCTTGCTTTGCGTTTTCATTATTACTTCTGCCCCTGTTCGATTGTCTGTCTGTCATCGGGATATCTCAAATACTTATGAACAGATTTCTATGAAAGCTGGTGGGCAGATTGGCCTTGAGCCAAGGAGCAATAAATTAGATTTTGGTGGTGATCCAGATCTGGGATTTCCACCATTAGACAATTAACCAGTTTTAGCCATAACTATGAAACTAATGGAGATGGAGACTTTATTCCAATCCATTAAGAGGAAAGGAGATCAGAAAAAGAGGAAATTGGACAGCACACATTGAATTCATGAAATATTTGTAGAGTAAGTAACAAAAGTAAATGCAGTTGTTGGACTAAAATCAGTGTTGTTAGTTATGCCTCTTATTCATCCTACTAAATGAGTATTCTGTTGTAATGATTAGTTTTTTCTTCAATTCTTCTCACCTGACCAAATGTATGACTTGATAATGGTGAAAATAAACCCGTGTTAATTCCTTTCTGTCTCAGATCTAACTTTGAAATCTCTTATTCCAATGCCTTAGATAAGTCTGGTCGATATTAGTGAATAGTCACTAGTCTATATCAAGAAAAAGGCCTTTTGTGTCCTAATCTGTGACATCACACATATGTACATCTGGTTTTGAATGGATAGCACCATTTTTACAGGTGCAAAAAGTACAGAAAAATAATGTCTGACACCACAGAGTCGATCTATTCATTGTCAACGAAGCAGCACCAGGCTGTACAATGTTATGGCATCTCAGGTAAAAGTCCTGGTTGGGTGACAGTGTTGCTTATGATGAGAAATACTTATTGTATACTTATTTGGATTTGTAATTGGAGTGCACTTCTTGAATAACTACAACAAGATTGTGAGTCCCATTTAATTGTGAAAGTAATATAGAGGAAGCATATTCTCTTCAAGGGAAATAACGCCCATTCTCACAGGCAGCAGCTTTGCCATCACACACTCAGTCACAAGACCACAGACACACCACTAACACACACTACATCCAGGAAACAGAAATCACAAAGAGACTGACAGGGCACACAGGAAGTGCTGCAGAAATCTTATGAAAAAAGAAGTAACGCTTACTAAATGCTGTATATGTGACAGAAAACCTCAGTAAGAAACGACAGAGTTCAAGAGGGTAAGTGATAAATATTTTAGGGGCTATTAAAGCCTTGGGTTGTGATTGAAGGGTGGGGAATTCCTATGCAACTAAACGTTTAGGTGGAATGCTTCAAAATATTTTATTACATTTTCTTGTTTAAACTGGAAAAAGGTGCAAAGGACAAACGGATTTGTGCACTCTACCTGCGATGAACTGAGAAAACAGTAGTGCCAAACATATTCTTCTCCCCTATCATGAACACAGTGTATGTTAGCTAGTTTAAAAGTGAGTTTATTTAGTTTATTAGTATAAAAAGGCTGCAATCCTTTGTGCCATCTTTGCTGTCTCAGCTTGGCCGGAGATGGTCAATACACCACAAGCATGCTTTTAAGCTGTCAGAGCTCTTGTAATGTCCACTGATATTCCCTAGAGATGGTTACTTTATCTGCCTGTGTCTGGCTCGCTCCATAATCTCTGCACCATTACATTGCCTGAGCATCCCTAGCACCAGCTACAATCAGATTCACTCCCTCCAGCTCTCTCCAGAAAACTACCCCTTAGTACTAAGTGGATTTGGGATGGCTTATTTTTGACATGAAGATCAAATTTGTGAACCAAGATGTAAGGTTTCTACACAAGGACAGCTTGGAGCAACAGTCCTTTTTCTATGGGAATTACTACCGGTAGGTAAAATAATGTTATTTTGATAGTTTTGTTAGCAATTTCAAATTTTTAGTTTGTGTCTGGTCCTTGACAGTATTGTCAGTGATTTTGTCAGTGATCTGCGTCTGCAAAGTGCATTGGTCTTGAAATATCATGAAAAATACTTTGACTAGTTGAACATAATCTATTTTGTACATTTGTTATTGCACATTAATGTATTATTGTGCATTTATTTATTCATGTATTTATTTAGCATGTATGCTGTCCATCTGAACATTTGCAATGTCATGCAGACATATTAAATACTAAGATACACTACATAGCTCTTGTTTAACGCTGAAGCGTGATTCAGATTCAGTGAGGTCAAATGGGGATGTTTATTATGGTAGATGTAGAGGCAACAGATCACGTCATTGATTCTTTATTTCTCCATGTTTATCAGTAATATGACCACGCCTCAGAGAAATGTGTATAGAAGCAATAAGAGTCTGTGAATTAATGGTCAGCAAAATAGACTTAAATAATGCACCAGGACGTAACATCATAGTGTGGATAATGGTCTTTATGCACACACTGTTTTACAACAAAGAGTCTTGCTGCAGCTCCAGCTTTTTCTTTTTCTTTTCTTTTCGCTTATTTCTTTTGATTTCTTCTTTGGTACGACTCAATAATTGTTTGATAATTGTGTTTTATTGGTCAGTAAACTTTATAAAATGGCCTCAAATGAAAGGTGAAATTAAACAAACCAAAAGGCTTACTTCTCTGTTTTTGCTCTGACATATATTCCTCTTGTGATGAGCATGGAGTTGTATAGTTTCCACCAAGTCATCCCTTCCCCATTTTCTCTGATGGAAGAAGGGGAAGAAGAAACAACCAAAAATATTTTCTCATTTCCCATTATCATTCAAAGATGTTTGGGTTTTTGTTAGATCACACTATTTATTTTTGATCAGTTCAACTTTGGAGGAAGTCACTAATATTTTATTTTATCTTACCCACTGATGCTCACTCTGCATGCAGCCATACTGAGAATGCTTTGATTATTGTGAGTAGAACTGACTACCAAATCAGTGTGGTGTTTACTTCAGTCATAGAATTCTTCCTCTAAATAAACTCCTTTGTTAGTCATCAGGGTGAAGCATCACATGTCTGAATATGTCTCTGCCCTTAAAGGCCAAGGAGCTGCTGTTAAGACGGGTTATTGAGGCCATCCCTGGGATCCCTGCGTCGCAGAACGAAGCCTATTGATACTTAAACCTGTGTCGCTTCTAGCTAGACTGGTAGAGCGAGAGGTCAGAATGAAAAAGTCACAGAGCCCCGGGACGTCCAGCTTCTTCCTGGAGACGGACGACAGGACGGATGAGGAGAGATCACGGGGTAAAGCGGTAAAAAAGGACCTTCTGGTTTCTGCCCTGGGCATGGGCGGCCTGGATGGACCCATAGCTCCCATGGACACTGATTACCAGGAGGAAATGGAGGAGGCCAAGCCCAAGATCAAATTCAATCTCAACTATGACAAGTGAGACACTCCATGCACCGATAATACAGTCTCTGGATTTTCAATACATTTATCATAAGCCAAGTGCTTACAATTAGCAGTCTGCAAAAAGTAATAACAACAAGCTCTTTATTGTGTGACCTACGTGTGTGTGCGAGACCACATATACATGCAATGTGAAGATGATCTTTAGTGGCCCAAACGTCTGTGATATATATTTTTGCATGCAGAAACATTCGAGGTGTGAAGGAGAGCAAAGAGGAGAGAGACAGCAAGAGGTTCAACATCAAGAGGCTGTTTGAAGCAGCGGCCAGCGGGGACGTGATGAAGCTGGACGGCCTGCACCAGTACTTGCATCACAACATGAAAAAACTCACCAACTCAGAGTGTGAGAGGCGCCTCGATTCAGTAACTACTATTATTGTCAGATGCTGACCTGTGCATAGAATGTGACACCCTATTCCTGAGCTTGTGGTTACGCCTGCAGATCAATCCTATGGTAAAAACGTCCTGCTGAAGGCTCTGCTGAATCTCAGAGATGGAAAGAACAACACAGTGGAATTTCTCCTCGACATTTCACAGAAGATGGGAGACATCAAAGAATTTGTGAATGCGGCCTACACTGACAGCTACTACAAAGGTAAACTTTACTTGCGATGTTGTGGGCTTGAATTCGACTTACAATCTGTCTCACCGTCCCTCTCACTCTCTCCACTATACACTATCCAATAAAGCAGAAATGCCGTTGAGAATTATCTTGAAAAAATGTTTGGACATTATACATTGCTGGTGTCTAAATCTGTATCATTCTTCAGCTGTGCCAGCATAAACACGCTGTTCACAAACACAAAAGATCTTATTGCAATGAGCGCACATAAAGGAAAGCCATTACTAAGGGTAGGATGAAACTAATTATATTTACTGTAGTTACTGTAATTAAGTGTTTGTTTGGAGTCAGGAATTTTACTTTTATTTAAGTATGTTTTGACTGAGGTATTTTATTCACTACATTTTAAATCCCATAAGCACTGCATCAGAAACTGGAGTAATTGTAAATTGTATGTGGAGGAAACATACATTTAACATCCATCCTGCTACAGTATTACTGGTTTGAGTTAGCCTGGTTGCTGCTAGCTAGTTGGCTAGCTAGTAGCAGAGGAAACATAAATAATGTTGAATATTGGGGACGGGCATTTTAATTTATTTATTATATCACAGATTACTGAGGTACTACAGTCCCGTCACATAATAACTTGTTGTGTTGATTCAAACTTTACTTAATTAATGCACTTTATTTTGTATTTCCTTCGTTTGAAATCTGTCCTCTTGTGCTTTTTGCATTGCATGAGAAAGATCGTATGTAACACCCTGGTTTTTAAAGGTAACTCTTATTTTAAATGAGCTACTTTTTACTTTTACTTGAGTGGATTTTTACACCAGTAATCTTACTTCTACTTGAGTAAAACTTCAGCCGAGTAACGACTTCTACTTCAGCAAGATATTTTAGTAACGTTTAAATAATTAATACCCATCCTGTCTCCCATCCTGTGAACCCAACAGGCCAAACTGCTCTCCATATTGCCATAGAAAGGAGGAGTAGCTACTACGTCCAGTTGCTGGTCAGCAAAGGAGCGGATGTCCACGCTAAAGCCTGTGGGAAGTTCTTCCAGCCACACGAGGGCGCCAACTTCTACTTTGGTGAGTGAACGGCTGAGTATGAGCGCCCTCTTCTGGAGGCTTGGACAAAGAGCGCCTACTGAGAAGATGAACCACTCAATAATTTAAAAAATGGTCCACCTTCCAGTCTGCAAGAGGGTGTTGACAGTTATGCATGCACTCTCCTCCAGTTTTGACTCAGACTCTGCCTAAGCATAGCTGGTACCTGGTCTTCTCTGGCATAGTTTCCAAGTTGTGTGTTTTTTAGTGCACTAATGACAGAAATATGCAGAAACATTACATACATACCCATACAAATATGAACATACTGTATGTGAGTAGTGAAATTCATTCATTACACAACACCAATCAGCCACATGGCACAGATATTAAGCTGATTTTATGTTGGAAGCAAATTGTATAAACTGAATCATTCCTATAGAGACATCATTGCTTGCATATATGCAAGTCAAAATTTTTTCCTCAGGTATATCTATGTCAAGAATGTCCTCCCACTTTGATTGAATGTTTCATAGAGGGGCTAAAAGGTTATTATTGTTCGTATAAAATGTATTTATTTTGTCATTTATTTTCTTTTTCCCTGTCCAAACCATTTCCCTACTGCTTATGCATAATTGTATCCTCCATGTATGGGGTGTAGCTGCAATTAACTGGAATTAATCTGTTTTCTTGAAAGAGTCATAAGTCATAATATTGTATTTTCCATGAAGAAGATCATTTCAGAATAATATGCATCTATCTAGTCCCCAAAGAAAGGGCTACTTATTTATTAATAAGTTCCAAGTAAACCGCATCTCGCAACTTTACCTTGCTTCTTCTTCTAAGGCTCAGACAAATATTCTCTGAGATCCCTGTCAAAGTCCAAGCCGATCCGCATTCATGGACTTAACGTGTACACATGTTGAATATTTAGTGATCAGCAGAAAAAAAAGACGTGAACAAAAAGCCTAAAAACTAAGGGAGGACCGTCCTCCGTTGTCCCCAGGGGAGCTGCCTCTGTCCCTGGCAGCCTGCACCAACCAGCCAGAGGTGATAGACTTCCTGATGGAGAACGAGTACCAGAGAGCGGATGTGCGGGAGAGGGACTCTCAGGGCAACATGGTGCTGCATGCCCTGGTGGTGGTGGCTGACAACACGCGGGAGAACACCGACTTCATCACCACCATGTACGACCACATCCTCACCGCCACTGCTCGACTCCATCCCAAGTGGAGGCTGGAGGACATAGAGAACAGCCAGGGACTGACACCTCTCAAACTGGCTGCCAAGACTGGCAAGATTGGGGTAAAGACTAGAGGTTGATATGAGGGAGCACTGTGTGGTCAGTCTGCTTCGTGTGATATTTTCAGACTAACCCATTGTGGCATTTCTTCTCTCTAATAGCTTTTTGCGCACATTCTGCACCGGGAGTTCCAAGAGAGTCACAATAAACATTTGTCCCGTAAATTCACCGAGTGGGTGTATGGGCCCGTCCACTCCTCCCTGTATGACTTGGCCTCTCTGGACTCGTACAAAGACAAGTCCGTCCTGGAGATACTGGTCTATGGCAGTGACATTCCTGTGAGTCACAGCATCAACAAAACCAGTCGTATAGGACACACTGTTATTACTCAGCAGACAACATCACTGACTTGTACGTAGTATAAGAAAACAATGTGCCCGGAGGAGATTCGAGTCTCACTGATTTTCTCCTCTCCTTTCAGAACCGCCACGAGATGCTCCAGATCGAGCCTCTGAACCGGTTGCTGGAGGAGAAGTGGAGCAGGTTCGCCGGTCGCATGTTTTTCAGCAACTTACTGGTCTACCTCGTGTACCTGTTTGTCTTCACCGCCATTGGCTACAATAAAAAGGATGGCAAGGTGACTACAGAGCGTCTCAGAGAGAGAGAGAGAAGTGATTTCCAAGAGAGTCACAAAATGATGATTGATTGATCGATTGTCTTTCCACCAATGGGACATCCGTTTGGCCCATTGCTCTCTGTGACATCCTTTCAGAGTGCCCCCCCCCC
>OOFE01012988.1:16965-41803 GCA_900323365.1 Monocentris japonica | reverse complement strand
CCCCCAACAGGCCCGTACTGATGTGTTGTTCTCTGATCCCCCAGCCACCATTTCCCATCGAGCACACCACAGAGGGCTACCTGTATCTTTCAGGTCAGCTGCTGACAGCTCTGGCATCCTGCTATTTCTTTGTCAGAGGGGTATGTGTTTGAAATTAATATCCAATGGCACATTTCACCACCACCTCAAGGAAATTGTCTTCTAATAATATGACTTATCAACTGCCTTGCTGTCTAAATCCCTAGATAGTAGACATAAAGACGAAGCGCCCAAAGCTGCAGACGCTGCTGATTGATGGATATTGTGAGATTCTTTTGTAAGTTGTCAAGCTGATTATGTGATTGGCTTTACTGATATTCTTTTCAACACCTGTAAAAGACTAATATGGTAGAAATATGTCACATCAAAGGATTACAGTGCATCTACAAACTACTATTAAGGGAAAAATCCACCCTAAAACATTTGAACACTTAAACTAAACAGCTATTGTCAACGTACATTGCATTTCTGGGCTTGTTTTGCTATCTGGCGGTGTGTTTTTTCCTCTGGATAAAGGTAAATTCCAACACATCATCACAAAATAATACCTGGAACGCATTGAACATCACAGATAGGTGATATATATATAACCATGTAAGAGTATCCAAGGGTGGATGTTTCATCATCAAACCATCTTTGATCATCCCATCTGAATTCATTTGTATGCTTGTTTGCATGTGAAAGCCAACTTGTTGTGTGGGGGGGGGGCTCTGGGGGTCACGGCAACATCTTTGCTGTTCAGTTTTATACAGGCGGTCCTGTTCCTAGCCTCGGCCGTGCTGTACTGCTGCGGGAGGCAGGAGTACCTGGGCTTCCTGGTGTTGTGTCTCGCTCTCAGCTGGGTCAACCTGCTCTACTTCTCCAGGGGCAACAGACACTTGGGCATCTATAGTGTCATGATACAGAAGGTACTGCACACCGGTCACAGAGCAGCACCACAGTTACAGCAAACGCTGAGCCTCTCTCTCTCTCTCCTTCTTTGTAGATGATCCTCAGTGATATCATGCGCTTTCTTTTGGTCTACATTGTCTTCCTCTTTGGATTTTCATCAGGTATTTCATTCACAAATAAAGCTCACCATGGCATATTATTGAGGTTATTATCTATCTTGAGACCTTTGTCTGAAAAATAGGAGGTGTCTGTGTTTTTGATATTTTTTGTAATAAAATAAATAAATAATGCCATAGCCAATACGCAGTGAAAACATTTGAGACAGTGTAAAAACACATTATGAAATGTGTGTGCGCCACCATTCTTGTGTTTTCCCGTCGTAGCGGTGGTCACCCTTCTCATAGAGCCTCCTGTGAGGAACAAAACCATGACAGGCAGAGGTCTCCGTCCTGGGCCAGGCCTGTATGGAACACTGCCCCCCGAGGAGGCAGAGGGGTGCCAAAAACCCACCTTCAGAAACATCTCCTACACCACCCTGGAGCTCTTCAAGTTCACCATCGGCATGGGCGACCTGGAGTTCACCGAGAGGTACCAGTACAAGGAGGTTTTCTACATGCTGCTCATCGGCTACATCATACTCACCTACATCCTGCTGCTCAACATGCTCATCGCCCTCATGAGCCGCACCGTTGAGAAGATCACCATGGAGAGCACCAGCATCTGGAAGCTACAGGTGATGCCTCCACACACGAGACAAGAAACAACCATGTTTTAGTGCACTGGTTCCCAATGTGGGGTCCGGGGACCATCAGTGGCCCTTAGGCGGGTTCCAGTTAGCACAACGCGAGGATGTATAAGACAAAATCATTTCAGATGGGATTCCTTGGGATGCAACCTCTGTGGTCTCATGAGTATCTATATGGGGGATCGAAAAAGTTTGGGAAGGCCTGTTTTAACGGGTAGTTTGGTGAACTAGGGTAACTTCTACTAATATGAGTTTTGGGCAATGCTTGTTTCAGAGGGCCATCACTATCATGGATCTGGAGAAGAGGCTGTCTCACTGCATGAGGAGGAGGCTTCGCTGCGGGGTGGAGAAGGACCTGGGCACCACTACAGGAGAAGACCGCCGATGGTGCTTCAGGTTTGTTTATGCACGCCTGTTTCAGTCCAGTCGACTTTGCAATCAGTTGCTGACAATGTTTTGAAAGGCTAAGTCGATGGATGAATGAGTCCGGCCATTAACACGAGAAAGGCTTGTATGACACACAGTTTCCACAGTGAATGTCCCTTTCGATTGTACCTGCATGTCCTGTCACTTCCCATAGTTATTTCAATTTCCGTGAAAGGCAGCACATATTCACAAGTTCACACTGGTTAGTGGTGGTGGTGTTTTGTGATGATATCCTGCATCTGTGTTGACAAATGCTATGTTCCAAGTTTAGTGTTGACAAGTCTAAAATTGTAAAGGTCATGTTTGACACACACATATCAACCAATCCCTACTCTGTAAATGACCTTTTAAATTTTAAATTGACCTCCATTATTGCCTGGCCTGGTCAGTGGATCTGTACTGCAAATGGGCCTGGCAGGTGGTCTGCCATGTTGCAAAGTTTAATTTCTCTAGCTTGTAGCTTCGAACACATATTTAACATTTTGAAAAAAAAACTCACCAGAAACAAAGGTTGCAGTTTAGGCTTGAACTCCCAAGTCTAAACAACGCAGCTGGGTGGAATTAGCTGATGCACAGTATATTGTGTTCCTCGCTAATTTGCCTTCTCTGACAGCTGACTGATGTGTCACACAGCCGACAGTAATTGGAGCATGTGTCCTCTTGTCGTCTCAGAGTGGAGGAAGTCAACTGGAACAAATGGAACATCAACCTGGGCATAATCAATGAGGATCCTGGGAGCTGCGACAGTGTCCGACTGCCTGCCTCACACAGCCCTCCAGAAAGAGGTATGGATAGACACACATCCACATCTCTGACCCATGAAAATACTTTTTTCTGTGACAGGATGGGCTATTTCATGCTGCGTGTGGACATGAAGTAATCCACCTCAATTATCACATCCTCCTTTGTCCACAGGGAGGAGCTGGAGAGGTTTCTTTAGGGGAGTCAGTCGCCGGCACTTGGAGCCAAGAAACTGCCAGCAGACACATCAGTCCACAGAGATGAGCCCTCTGTCCATCACTCCGGTCTAAAGAGACGGCAGAGAGCTTCACTCCGGCATGTTTTCTTTGCCTCTTAACTTGGCTGACCTGGGCTATGAGGCATTCAAACCTACAGTGTTCAGTTGCCCAAGAAACACAAATCTGAACAGCTACTTTGACTGACTTTTAAACTCAATTGTCAGCTTGACTCTAAATCAAGTCTGAGGTATTTTTTTTATCCACTGCTCCAATATCACATAATGGGCAATGAGGAAAATATCATAGAAATTAGTTCCCACAACTGACATGTTGGTACGAAGGAGAATTTATTAACACTGAAAATATTGCAACAAGTGCTACAATGCTAGGTAGGCTGCTTAAATGCCAGAATGATCACGTTAATGGACTTGAAATAGATGAAACAATTAATTCCAAGGCTTGGGCAAATGCTTTTACTTCCACCACCCAAATAGGAGGTATATTATCTGAACAAAGGCCATAACCTCCTAGTACCACTGGCCCCTGCATTGCTCAAAATCCTTGATGGAACAATACTGATCACGAAGGTGCTGTGCCTACCCTCCCACTGTGCGCCCTTTATAGAAGTCCCATTTTCATCACCACCAGACAGGCTAAATCTACTGCAGCCAGATAGTCCTGCGGATTTCACAGCTTGCTTTGTCTACTCTACTTCCTGTTTCTCGTTGGCAGTGGCAGGCTTGAATAAATGGCATGAAAGCACAGAAATTGGTGCAATCACCACCTTCAGCACCAGCTGTCGTGGTTACATGGTAAATGCGGTATAGAGAAGCCTTTTGAACCAGTCACTCACACTTGCTTTATGTCTCAAATTTCTGAGATTCCCAAGTAAGCCTGATTTTGTAAGGAGTTCTGGATGAATAGTGTTCTACCTTAATTGTCACAGGTTGACAATTGGAAAGTTATTTCTCCAAGATTTAAACCATTGGAAATGCAGGGATCAGATAAAAACTTTCTAATGAGATAACAATTTTCAGTCAGTGTCCATTGTGAACATGCAAATAAAAACTCTGTGGCTCATCTGAACTGGGGTTCAGAGTAAAAAAATGACTTGGCATCAAAACAGAACTCATGTCAAAGCATAAATTAGAACTTTATTATTACAATATTACAAAAAGAGTAGCACAACTCTCACACTCTTGCCTCTTATCTGTCGTACAGAATGACACAAAAGAAAGGCTTATGGACCTTCTTCCATTTCACAGCAATAGTACAAGAAACAAAGAAGAAAATCAAATTTAAATAACAAGCAAATCAAGTATTATAAATAGTCACAATTGCAAACTGAAGTTTTGAAACTTGGAAAAAATGTTTGTTACAGCCCAGTAACTACACATTGCTAAAATATATAATTACAAAATATTACTCCATTTCTTGTTTTCCATAGTAAAGAATCTCTAAGGAATTGCTCTTTCTATTAAACAAAAACTTCATTAAAATAAAAGACAAAAAAAGAAACCAGAAATTGCTGTTTCTGTGTATCCGTGCCATCTTCTTTCTCATCATTATTTGGGGTTTTCATAAAAACCATGCTTGTTTTCAAAGGAAAGTCCAAGGACCAAATACTTAAGGCTTCTTAAGGGCTGTTAGGGAGTTAGGTGAACAGAACATGGGCATCAGTGTGTACACACACGCACGCGCACACACGCCTTAACTCTACCCACATCAGCAGGCAACATTCACACACAATCATTACACTTTAAAGTTACAGTAGTCTAGTAGGTAAGCCAGTGTACAATAAAATAAACAATGCATTTGCTGTTTCAGTTCTTTAAACTCAAAAGTCTGTTATGTTTACCTCCAAGTGATCTTGCAAGTGATCAATTTGGTCTTTTCAAGCAGACTTCACATCAGAATCAGTAGCAACTACACATAACTTAATTCACTTAAGTTACTGCTGTGGTCAGGATCAAAACTCCGGTTTGGTTTATAGTTAGTTTCTAAATGACATTAGTAACACTTCTATTTCTTCTACTACAGAGTTTTGTCCTGCTAACTAACCTATCCCCTTCAATACCTGCAAAACAAACATTTCAACAATTCAAGTAATACATTTTTCAGGTTACGAAAATGAACTGAAAAGGAAACCAACAAAAATGGCACATCTTCAACAGTATGTCCTTGTTAACCTGACTTTGGCCATTTAAGGTGTCAGAGTTAATATTTCATGACTTTCTTCTGCACTGAAATAAAACAACATTTCACAATCGTGTTGCCAAACCTCACTGGAATTGGCCAAAAAAAATGTTTTTTTACAGACACCTGAATTCATTGCAGCATTTTGAGCAGGACAGCAACACCTTATCCACATTTTTGCTCCCTGCTGGATCTATACTATGTACAAACAACCTGATTACATGCTTCCTTAACTGACAGACAGGAATCAATCTTGAACAGTGACCTGATTCAGAAACAGACCTATTACACAAATAAATAATTACAATTTAAAAGAAAACCTCTTTTGTACATGTGCATACCACAAGCTTTTCCAGCTGTACTTTGTAGTGTCCAGTGTCTGATGGCTTTGCACTGAAACACGATCATTACTCTCTTGTGGGGTGTCTTCAAGAGGAAATTGTTATGATTGTGTTTAATCACAAGTCACTATGAGATTAGAGTGTAAACACCAAAATCAAAATTAGCCACTTGTCTGATAAAACTAGCAAGAGGAGAGAATTCCTGACATGACCCTGTAAAAAAACAAACATCCTTCAGTAGAGGTTTCCATTTTTCAGTGAGAGATCTGTTTTTCTTCTTCTTCCATGCATATGAAAACGGACAGGTCTGAAGAGGAAATAACGCAGGACCCTTTTAGATCCAGGCACACTGATAGACAAACGTGATAGATGAAAGAAGCTAGGAATGACAGCAACCACATACACACACATGAGAAAAAGTTCCCTAAAGTGCCAGGTAAAAGCACTCATTTAAAAAAAAAAAAAAAAAAAAAAAAAAAAAAATCAATTGATCACTTGCAAGATTCATTAAAAAAGAAAAACAAAAAATACTACTGCTTTTCATTAAATATATTCATTTATCCTCTTTTACATTAGCGGTCATTTGTTTAAGTTATCAATTTAATTTAATTTCACGTGTTTCCTTTCTTAAGACTAAACAAAGGGTTTCTTGATAACTGTTGTGTAGACAAGGCCATAGCTTATCTGTACCCTGGGTGCTGGATGAGAGTGGCTCTGCCATCCCCAACCTCTGGACCTACCCTGCTCATGGGAGGCCTGTGCATCTTGCCCATCAACCCTAGATTCTGATCTTGGAAGTAGGGCGTCTGGAAGTCCCCACCCAAGTAATCTGCCGTTTGTATCAGATTAGTCTGGGCGGAGGAGGAGGTGGAAGAGGAGCCTGTCCCTAGCCTGTAATGGGGCCCCCCAGGGGGCCCACAGTCTAGTGCGGAGCCCCCCCCTGGTCCCGCTCCATGGAATGGCATGGCTAGGTCCTGAGACCCGGAGCTGTCGCTATTGGGTGTGGGTAGAATGCTGCTGTTCCAAAGGTGGGACTGGAAGTAGTGGCCATTGGTGTAGTGGGCCATAGGACCAGGCATGCTGTTGTTGTTGATGGGGGGAGAGGGGGTGGGCTTCTCTACAGGAGGTTTCAAGGTGTAAGGCTGACCCACACGCACCTCTGAGGGGTAGCCCATACCCTTGTAAGGGAAGCCAGGGTCCCGGGAAGGCTGCTTGCAGGGGTGGGTCCCGCCGTTCTGAATGTGGGGTAAGTGAGCCAACTGGTGCTGATTCCAAGAGCGCATTTTCTGCTGCTGTGTGTTGTTAGGTTGTTGTTGTTGTTGTTGTTGATGATGTTGTTGTTGATGTTGATGATTCTGCTGTAGATGCTGTTGGAGGTGGTGTTGGTGCTTGATATCAGTGTGGTAGGCAGGCAAGTGGTTTATAGCAGCCATGCTGGGTGGAGGGTGAGCCCCCACCGGGGCAGTGGCCTTCTCTGGGGGGCCAATAATGCAGTTGGGAGGGAACCCAGGGGTGGCAGGATTGCTGTGCATGGACACCCTGGAGCAGGCGCTAATGAGCAAGTTGCGACTAATGGGGCTGGGGTTGGCAATCTGGCCCTCGCACATGGAGGTGGCTCCAGCGCCCTGGGCCCGAGCTTGGCAGAACTGGTTGATCTGATGCACAATGGTGCTCAGGTCGGCCTGGTGGCCCTGGTGCAACCCAGCAGCCATGGAGAGTGGAATGGTTGAGGTAGAGACGGTAACGTTAGGCGGTGCATCGCCATCTGGCAGCTTCCTGCCCCCCTGCAGGCCAGGAGGTGGCTGTTGCTGAAGGTGCTGCTGCTGGAGCATGACAGCAGGGGGGCCCTGGGGGTGGCCCAGGGCTGGATGCTGAGACAGAGTTTGGGGTCTGGGCAGGCCCTGAGGGTGTTGGGCCATGGGGGGAGGGTGTCCGAGGCCCTGGGTCTGGCCCTGCTGCTGAGGGAGCATCTGTAGAGTCTGGGGGTGGGCCTGTGGTTGGATTGGTAAGCTCTGCTGGGGCCGGGTGAGGCCCTGGGGAGGTGGATGGTGGTGGTTTAAAGTGCTGGTTGAAGCCACTTGGTAGGGTCCGGTGGGGGGGTTCATGATGACCTCAGGGTGCAAGCGAGCCCGGCTGCCGTCAAAATCCTTAAGGATGCCTTTGACCATGGGTACCTTGACGATAGCAAGGAGACCTGTCTTGGTGCTGGCCTGAGAGGGAGGATAAGGGCTGTAGCGCTGGCCTGATGTATCCAGGCCGTTGACTGTTCGCCGCACGTGGTTTCGCTGGGGGACCTTGACGCTGTTGGGGAAGATCTTGATGGTGAGGGGGTTGTTGGCAACCTTCTTAGCATAAGCATCCAATTCTGCAGGGGTTGGAAACTGAGCGGATCTCATCCTTTGTGTGGTGTCCCCTGGGGTGGAGCACAGCACAGGACAGGACAGGACAGAGAGAGAGAAAAGGCAGGAAGAGACAAAATGAGAGAGGACAGAGTGGGGGGAGAATCACAATGAGAAAGACAACTTAATCTAGGTAGAAGACAACATGGCAGGCTTTCCTGTCAAAAGAGCACATCAGTGGTAATCTGAGCAGCAGAAAGGAACCTGATTTGGACAGTGTTCTCATATTCCATACCTCAGTGTTTCTTTTCTTAAAAACCATCACAGCTCTCATCTCATAAGCACAACAGAGATTTCTGATCTCAGCGGAATTGTTGCAGGCAACACATTCCGATCTATAATCCAGTGGTGGTGTGTCGGTGACTTTGAGGTCAGAGGCTTTTAGTGGCCATAATTTAAGCAGCATCCGGGCAAACAATAACTATGCATTGGAGAGGGAGTTGAGCTGTTTGCTACTGAATCACAGACTAAACAAAGAGTGAGCAAGGCAGTGATGGTCCCCTGTGGCTGCTGTGGGGAGAAGGAAAGAAAGAGAAAGCGAGAGACAGAGGCAGAGAGCAGAGCTCCATGACAGCAGACAAGTAATCAGACACAGCAGCAGTGTCTCTGATCTGTGGGAACACCTCCCTGGCCTCAGCGCTGAGACATTTGTTACACCTGCTAAGAACCACAGCTATATTTAACAATGCCTATGTGACAATGCGACAATGATTGTGTATTTGTGCATGTGTGAGAGTGTGTGTGTGTGTGGGGGGGGTGTTTCATTTATGAGCCTGCTTAAGATGTGTGTGACATGATCATGTAGGTTGTGGCTAATCTGTCAGTGTCTTGTGCATAATGTGCTTGTTTTCAGTCTGGGTGGACATGATTGCATGTTTCAGTCTAGCGTGGTGTACTCAGCCCCATTTTCTTCTCTAACACAATAAAAGTCAGTGATAATTGGTTTAGAGACTCTTGCCTTTAGCTATTGAGATACGGGCTGAGGACAGGCTCTTCCCCGTGCTTTCCACTCTTAGCCTCGGTGTCACTGTCCCTGTCACCCTGGCCCAGCCAGTCTGACCTACTTACACTACACAGCTTTACGACTGACGGACATGAGCACAGCTGACCTGTGGGAAGCAACACTAGTCTGATTATTGAGCTACATTTAGTTCAGCCTTTCATTGTATTTGAAGAGAGGACTTTCCTGTTCAGTTAAAATGGATGTTGTCATTACAGCATACAGGCTAGTTCTCTCTGTTCTTTAGTGAGCAATAATATGAAATGTCAAGCAATGCTGACAGAACTGGTTTCATGTGGACGTGGCTGTTATGCTCAGCCTCACAGCAGACAGGCTGGGCTTGAGGGATGAGGCACAGAGCTGAACTGTGAGTGCTGACACGATGGTACGATGAGCCAGCCAGCCGGCTAATTAATTCCTGCTTTATTTGTGAACAGGAAACAATGGGTAGCGATGAGCGGGGCCGGTATGGGGTGGTACACAGGGGGCTGTTGTGACTGCTCAGTCTGCTGATGGCAGCCTCATTAATGCAGGGGTCTGGGCCAAAGCGCCAGAGCTCAACACCCTCCATCACTGAGGGCTAATGTCTCCCGTGGAATAAATGCCGGGGTAAGCAAACAGACAAATGAACACTTACAGACGAGCACACAGGCGTGCTGAGGATGGACTTACCTGTCAAACACAGGTAATGATTAATGACCTCGGTGAAAATGTGGCGGTGCATCCAGTGACATAGAAGTAGACTGAATACAAACAAAATCATTTCATTGCAACAATTCACATGCTTTGGGGGTATCACTGGGTTCAAGTTACAGCACAATGCAGACTATTTGTTCAAAGTAATAAAAACAGCATTTTGATAAATTGTCAGTGCAAGTTGTTTGCTATCTGTATGCAAGATATTTTCAGAGTATATGAGATTCTGGCACAGCCTCCTTGCTCTGAAATTGCCCTCAAAATCCTCATGTCACTACAGTTGGAGGGAGGGTTGTAAGTAGGTAGTTAAATGGAAGAGAGTACTGTCAACTGTTGCAACGTCTTCTGCAACAGTTCTTTGCATTTCATTAGAAAGGAATCCTCTACATAAAACCAAAATTGTGGCTAGCATGAATGAGGGTCAATGAACTTAACATGGAAATATTAAATCTGACATTAAACTGTAAAATATTATGATCCTCAACTAGTAGGGTTTTCACTGGAGGCACTAGTGAGTTGGGCTTTGTGGGGATTAGGGGATTCAAATTTTGCTATATCAAATGATATACTACTATATTATATAGAAAATTACTGAGGAAATATGCAGTAGAAGGTAGGGATAGGTTATTACTAGCATGCATCAAAACAATCACACTCCTGCTTCAGAGCTTCAACAGAGACATTAACAACCTTTGCAGGTTTCTCTACCAGTTCCCTGTCAGTTTCCCAATTGGGTTCACAGTCCAAAACCTAAACATTAATTAACTTTACCAGTTAATGAATTTAGGAGAAGAAACTGAATGCACCATTAGTCTTTTAATGAAATGGACCAAGCTTAGTTTAGTAGAAAATCCATCATTACGGAAATTATGAATAATGAAATTTATGAATTTATGATCATAAATGAAGCCACATCTCCAGTTATACATTTTTGCGGAAAAGGAACAATGGGAAAGGCACTATGTATTCTACATTTGTGAGAATGAGGCAAGCATAGAGAGCATAGAAGCATAGAAAGCAATGTCAGTGCCTCAAAATGCATTATATGGAAACAGGGATTATAGTTAACCAGGCTAAACCAAGCATTTCAGTAAACAAAAGACAACCAGAATGGAGAATTCAACAGACCTGTTGTAAAATGTGAAATAAAGTGAAGATAACATTGGCTTCTTACAGTTGTTTATTTGTATTATGCCAATGACATTCAAGACTGAATGTCTTTCCAGTGTGAAGTAACTACCCTGAAACAGTAATTTATACTGTTTCAAGGTAGTTCCCCCCCAGCAGTGGATAAAATTTACCAGTTGGTGTTTACAGAGGTATTAGAATCTTGGCAGCGTTTGATTTGATGTCTTAGTATATATGGAAGCAGATATATCGTATTATTTCAACCTGAACCTGCAACCTGGATTAATTAGAGAGCTTATAGCATCAAGGGAGGGTTAATGAGGATATGAGTGAGGTTTGTAGGCGGCTGCTGATGGCTACAAGCATATCATCTCTCAGATCTCCAGCTAAGCACGTTCCCAAGGAGGGAACAGGGGAGAGAGGCCAGTCTGGCCATGAGTTAATTATCCCACTGCTAGCTAGCTAGCTGGAACACTAGTGCACAGTCAGCAGGCGCTAATTAGGATTTCTTTTATTCAAACTACTGTTTTTATTGAACAAGGTTTAAACAGCGGGGGGCAGGGGCTCATGCTGCTTTAAATGGCAATTTTCACAGAAGAGCAGGAAATTGGTTCTGAGGCGTCAGTGTCAAATTAGATGTGTGAATTCAGTTTCTTACATAAAGCCACTACCTATTTTCACAGACTTTCATATTTTCTGAACACAGCAACCCATATTGATGGCACAAGACCCTTGAAGAATGGAAAGTCATGTAGAGAGAGGAAAAGTAAGCTATCTGTTTTTGATCTCAGAGGGTTCCCGAGATGTTAAAAAAAGCTGCTGTCCAGCTTATGTAGCTGGACAGCATACTAACAGGCCTCTTGGACTCGGCTTTATTTCTTCATTCTTAATTTTTCTTTCCTTCATGCTTCTGTGTTTGTTCTGCCTATAAGAACTGAGGACCAAGGGCCATTTCCTGGTACTTCAGTCATCCTGCCCAGAGGACAAGCCTTTTTCTCTGTGCCCCACTGTCTCCTTGTGTACCTGATCTGCTCCTCTGGCAGCCCTTGCATTTCACAGCCATCATCTGTTAACCGTCTCTCCCCAATGATAAATAAAGCAGCTGCCCTGGCCTTGCCTCTGACAGCAACCTGCAAGCTCGTAACTTTAAATGGCTCTCCCATGCAGATTCACCCAGAGGAGAGGAGGCGGTGCAGAGCAAGACGATCTGGAGCTCTGGGTGAAAATGGCGGGAGGGGAAACTGCAGAAAAGACAAGATTCTACAATGCAAGACTCAGCATGAGAATGCAGTGAGTAGCTGAAAGGATAGTGCTCAAGGACAGGCACATGGGAACACAAATTGAAGCTAATTATGTGATCTCTCCCTCTGAGCCTTTTTTCTGTGGGAATGTGTCAGTCTATTGAATAAGGATTTCACGTGACTACTAGTCCCTCAATCTCACCTAATAACAGTCAAGCACAGCTCTTATGGAGTTAAGCTGTCAAATTATCTTTCGTGCTGGGTGAAAGATGATGTTCTGGAGAGACAAGGAGTCCTATGACATGTGTGGAAAGCCAGGGGGTAGATAGCAGTGCATTACTTAAGGGTTTAGGCCTGGTTGGGGCTGTGTGTGGCAGAGCACAGGGAATAAATGCCTCAAGACACAACGACTGCTTGGGACTTGAGACATCCTGAAGATGATTTACAGGTAATGGACAGTAGGCAGCAAGGGAGGTGACCTGAGAGTGTGTGGATTTTATTTTATTTTTTCAGTGGCATTTTGATAAAATGATTCAGTGCAAATGAAATACATCCCCATGGCTTTTGATGTAATACAGTGTCTGTTACTGATACTTTGAACAGCAGATGAAAAGGAAAGGCACTATGGGAGAATGAAGAGGAAAAACTATTTTGAAACTTAGAGAATTGCCCGTGCTGTGTGATACATGCTGAATCAACTTATTGTATTACTTTGGATTACAATGAAAAACAAATTGAACTCCAGTTGTGCCGACTGTTCCTATGTGTGTTAGTGTGTAACATAAAGGAATTGCAAAGAAACACTCTAGCTGATGGCTGTACCATGTCACTAGCCTGCCTCAGTGAGGCAACAGACGCTGGCACTTAGCAGACTCCCTCACACTCACTGATCTCCTGGGGGTAGGCTGATTACTGTGATTCTGAAATTACAGTCTTGATGAGCTAGAGAGAGCATTTTACAACAAAAAAACTGCAGCAGAAGTGGGTCAGGCTGGGACTGACTTTCCACTGGGAATGGGAAATAGGCAAGAGGAAATGTCGACTTATATTTCCTATAGTCAAATATATAAAGCTGGTCAACAGGACAAGCATCGGGTCATAATAAATCATATAAATGTTCATTTGGGTAGATCTCAAAGGCCCATTATAAGGTTTGTACTTCATTGACTTCTTTAGGGACAAAGAAACTGACAATATATGCAACTATCACTGTGTGCAAGTATTCAGGGGGCGATACCAATCATGATTACAAAATACTGCAACTAAATGAGATTTAAATCATCTCTTTCCATATTAAAACGGATGATTTAGCGTGATTTCTGAACTTGTTTAGAGTGAAAAGACAACACAAAATAGAAAGATGTATTGTAATACAGACTGTGTAGGATAGTGGAAATAATTTGAATTCCAGTGTTCCAAATGCTGGTATCATCTCCAATTATCAATTTTTCATGCATTATTTCGCTCCAATCTAATTGGTCATAGCCAATTGATCTCAACTCTCACTGGCAATTGCTGACCTCAATTGTCCAATTGTGTTGCTGCCCATCAAACTGTAAAAGGAGTCAGACTGGATTTGTCAACATTCCTAACAATCACACATTTAATAACTGGGCTGGCTCTGACTAGTCTGCAGAGTCTTGAATTCAAATTCTCAAGTTGTGTGTGTGTGTGTATGTCAGTGCATGTGTAGCCTATGTAAGCTAAGCCAGTTGAGGAAGAAAGGACAAAAGTCACCTTAAAGTCGGCATATACAGGTGGGTTCTGGCTTAAATTTCACACCCATGCAGAGCCCTAGTACATGGGTCTTCAGGGGGAAAGGAGGAGGAAAGTGCAGCTCATCCTCATTTCCCTTGAAGAGAGCTCCATCGTATTTGAGTACAACAATTTTCTCTTTCTCTCCCTCTCGATGTCCCTCTCTCTCTTTTTGGTTTTAACATAGAGCTGTTGAACAGAACCAGGCCAGGGTTGGCATGTGCATCTGATGTGGGGTGGGCAGCAGGATTTTAACAGCTTGGTTTGTGTGGGATGGTAGTGGTAGTTAAATAGTGCGTGTGCATGTCCCCTTGTGTTAGCGTCAAAGCTCAGTACTTACATTTCTGAAGTCCAGTGTTCATCTGCGTGTGGGGGAGAAGCTGGAGGGAGAGGTCACCTGGCCCTGGCAGACAGGCCAGCATTTCACACAGACACTAATGGAACATGGGACACACGCTTCTCCTCACACTGCAAAGAGTAGGGGGGGGAGGGAGAGAGAGAGAGAGAGAGAGAGAGAGAGGTCAGTAGTCAGACATAACTGCAGGGCAGCACATGGTGCATAGCGATACAGAGGCAGTCCAGACTAATAGAACTCAGGGAGACATAGTTACCTTTCAATTAGAAACTGATTCACACCTGGAGCATCAGGTAAGGTGACATTTGATGCCAATAACAACTTCAATTAAACATCAAACAGCTGAAGTAAAACGGGCAGACTGGGCCTGCAGGGCTAGCAGCTTTAAATCGACTCCGTCCCTCCTCCTCGCCTTGCATGTTAGTCAGCTAGTTGGACCCTGCTACCTGCACTCTCCGCCTCTACCAGACCACGGCAGAGGAAATTAATGACTCCTGTACACTCTAAGAGAACACACTCAAGAGGCCTGGCGCTGACAAGTTACTAGGTCTCCGATCGATACTATAGTCCCCTAGACCTCAAAGAGGCCTTTATTCTGGGGACATTAAACAATGGAGTGAGCTAGCGATGCCATGAAAAGGAATAAATAAACAGGGCTACGGTTCCAATAAATGGCTGACACTTTGTGCAATAACCTGATGTAATGGTGAGAGGGAAAACAATGTTAGCCATGCTCCGCTTGGCTTACTGCTGTATTCAAAACACCACAGATGCTTGCTTAATCAGCACTGAAGAACAGTCAGGGAGCAAATTAAGTCTACAGAGTCCATGCCCTCCCCTTTTGCTGCGTGGCATCTGAACAGGGTGGCGAGTGTGCACAGACAAACAGCGTCTATGAGAGAGGCAATTACCCACAAAACAACCTTGGCATGCCTGTCTACCGCAGGGTGATGGCTTAAAAGTGTCTGCCCCCCTGCAGGGAAAAGAGACAAGTGGAGGAAAGACTGACAAAGCGAGAGAGAGAGGTGGGAAGAGAGAAAGAAGGGTGGCAGGGGTTGGGGGGGTGAACTTGCTTTAAAAAGCAGGAGCTCAAAAAAGGTCAGGATGACAGCTCATTTAAATCCTCCCAGCGAGGGGAGAAAAAACAAGCCTTAATGAAGCTGCCAATTCCACACATATACCTGAGAGCTGTGCACCTTGGGGTGCTCCAGGGGCAGGGCGGCAGGGGGGAGGAAGAGAGAAAAGGGTAGAGAGGAGGGGGGAGATTGGTGGGTGGCAGAGATGCAGTCTTGAGACAGATCTGAGGATTTGCAGGTGCTGAATGCCAGTGATGCTGCGTCACCCTCTCTGTTGCCCAGCCTCCCACTTCTCTCATTCCCTCCCCATTCCCTGCTTTCTGATTTGCAGCCTGGACCGCCATATGGCAGCAATCCCTGCCCTCGATTCAATGTGTCACCATGCATTAACTTTAATTGGCCTGATATGTTATTCTTTTCCCCCGGCCTTGGAAGGATTTTAGGTACATAGAGCCTTGATGTCAGCAGGCAAGATTTCCAGCTCCCTCTCATTTATCAGGGTGCCAAGATTTCTCACAAAGATAACAGCAATCTCTTTGACAACAGACAGGTTTGGGGTGCAGGAAAACTAAATATCAAATACAACAGTGTCTTTGCTAGGGGCTTCAAAAGCAAAACAGTGGCAGGAGAGTGAATTGATGTGGAAAAAAACACCAATATAAACCTATCAGTTCATTTGTTATAAGAACACACACATCAACACACTACAGGCACAAACAGCCAACAGGCCATCATCCCACCCCCTTCCATCCTCCCCCACAGCGGCCCTGAATGTCAGAAAACTGTGCAGTGGGGAGTGCAACAGTAAAGGTCAGCCTATGGTAATGCCCCAGCTGACACTCTGCTTTACAGCGGAGAGCAGGAAGAGATGAAACCAGACAGACAGAAGCCTGACGTCTACTGACTCTCCTGCCAGCACCACCACGTCTCTCTGCCACAGCAGCTTCAAATATACATCACACAACAAACACTGGCTCTTTCTATAAAGGCACACACACCCACAGAAGCTTTTTCAAACACACAGACTATTTGTATACGGAGCAGTAAGACAACTCCTGACAGGGTGTCTAGCCCAGACAGGGACTGAGCTTCCTAAAGTCAGAGACGCCTCTCTGCCGGTCTCTGTGGGCACCCAGCTGTCCAGGCTGCTGACTTCTGCTGAGTCCTAATTGCCCTCTGAGCACCAGGCAGGGGGTTTTGTCTCTTCTGACTGAAGCTGGATTCTCCAGCAAGCCAGGTAGGTGTCTACCCTGAAGGCTTACTAACCTTTGTGATGTGCAGACACAGCCCCTCCTGAGTGGACACAGTGTTGCGTCTATGGAGGCCAGGCCAAGCCAGCTGGGCAGGCCTGTAGAGCAGGGATTGGCCTGGTGGAGTTAAGCCAGGCGTCTCACACTATCAACCCCATGCAGACAGACACCACAGGGTTCTCAGGGTATTAGGGGCCCCCGTGACTCGGCAAGTCTCCATCAGCTACTTATAGAACCGCAATAAAAGTGTGTGGCTTTCATTATAGATGAATAAAGACAAGCAGACAATGCAGGACTTGAGCAATTGATGCACACGGCTTGTGTCATGTGTCAAATTGCTCCCATAAAAGCTGACCTATATTTTCCTCTCATTCCTCAGTGGGGAAGGAGAGAAAGAGAAAGCCATCTGAGGAGTAAAAAAACACTTTGCAAAGAAAGAGAAGGAGGAAGAGGACAAAAGGGAGCCAATTTAGAAAATTATACCAGCTGACTATATTTATGAGCTGATTGCTTTGATCAATATCTTCTATGATCTGCATTTGCTAGAAATTCAGGAAGTGTGGGAAAAGCATTGGGCTAATTGCATAGGTAATAATCTATGTAAACATCCAAAGCAGTAACAAAAATAAGCTCATTAAAAGGAGATGCATACAAGAACATTACTGAAGAACAAAAAAAAAGGTGAAAAGTCTGTTTGGTTGCTGGTTGAATATTAGTAGCTATTCCACCCCAATTAAAAGGAAAAGCAATTAGGAGAACCAAGTCACCATGTTGTACACTGCTTGTGCTAATGGCTGAAGGAAAGGAAAGCTAAGGAGAAGCAGGCTGCTGTTATTTAATTGCATGTTTACCCCCAGGTTATGGGTCTGAAATAGAGCCAAGAAAATAAATGTTGCTGGAGAAATTCAATGTAAGTCCAGTGTGTTGATTCTCTCAGTGACAGAGACAGTGAAATTACTTTTCTTTGCAAGCTGGGCCTCTGAATGAGAGGTAAAGAAAGAAAAGAAGCAGGAAGAAGAGAACAGCTTTTTACTGTTGAATACCAAACCAGAACAATCCATCAAAAGAAAGGGGAAAAAAAACCTTGACTCTTTCGCACGTTAGTAAGAAATGACTGTTCACATCAGTATGGCCTTCATTAGCCCACCAGGCTTTACAAACAGCAGAGGCGGAACAGGATTTGCTGAAGCAGGGCTGTTGCTAGCAGAGGGCCCACAGGCATGTCAGGCTACCAGGGCCAGCTCACATTCTCACACAACAGATCCTGATGACTCCAGCACATCCTGAGGTGTTTAGGACAGGCAGTTTGCTTTTTCAGCCAGCAGAGACCCCTCATCAACCCAGAATGCCATTGCACCCAAAAAGAGAAAGGGCGCGAGTGAGAGATGGTTGAGATAGCAAGTGGAGGGTGAAAAAAGGGAGAGAAGTCAACCACCCCCAACCCAAAGGCACACATAAACCAAGTCAGTAAAATACTGGTTCCAAATTTGCAAGACAGAGGGTGTCAGGGATAAAACTGTCAAACAAGGAAATTGCTGCAGTGGTATGGGAAAGAGGAAGAGAGCTACTTGAAACCACTCTCCTTTAGAGAGGGGGGGGGGGTCTGGGAAACAATTGAGTCTGTATGAATGCTCAGAAAGCATCTGATGAAAAAGTGACAGTTCCCCGAGGTGAAATTGTGGCTATGGAAGGGAGAGAGACAGAACAATGCAGTCCACAGTTGGATAGGCTAAATCTTTGCTTAACTCTCAGGTATTGAAAGTCTGTTTTAAAATGAGAACACAGGCTCTTAGAGGGGCTGTGACCATGAAACTAAGAAAAGGAAACACACTTCAAATGTATGAGGCCTCTTATCAGACAGTGGCTTCATTCCTCCTCTGTTGTCTCTACATCAGCGGTTGAGAGTCTGTGGCCCTGCCCCCATTTGCGTTGTCTGATGTCCACTGTTCCTCACACTGGGGAAAATAACAGTAGTGGGATGAGAAGACACGGGGCCATGGCCGGGCTATCTCTGCCAGGGCTATGTCATGGTCATTACCCATCCACAAAGTCAGGGCTAAGGGAATAGCCAAGTAAGGTCTTCAGCTCAAGATCACTTTCCCTAACAGCCACTTAGGTCCACTTGGCTTCCCAGTGTGACCTACCAATGTGGAAGGTGTATGTACTCAGCCATGTCAGGTCTGGCCAGGGTCCGAAGAGGTGGGCCAATAGAAAGTGCTGGCGGAGTTGCAAGCACACCGTCAGGAATGCCAAAATGCCAGGCCCCTATCCGTGCCATTTGACAGACATGTTTACACCTAATAGAAAATGCAGTGTGGATGGCCTGCCAAAACAGGAGGGATCCAAAGTGAGGGATGCCAGCCTAGTTATTTATTTATCTGCCGCAAATCCATCCAGAGTGCAGTCAAAAGCTGGGCATGCCTCACTGAGGAAAAAGCCAGCCTAGTCTCAGACATGACAGTCCCAAGCCACTTGGGGGGGAAAAACATCTGACATGTAGTAAAAGAACAGGAAAGCAAAGATCTCTTGGCCCAGCTCCAGAGCTTACATTTGATTTACTCACACACTCTTAATGCACCTCACCCTAATTGTGATTAGCACATACAACAATTCAAATTAATCAGGGGCTGTTCTAAAACCATCCATGACAAGGGTCTGTGGCTGGGCCATTCCTCTCACAGCACTGTAATTAAAACAGAGTGCAGTAGGCAGCTGGACTTTGAAGCGTCCAGCAAATATTTAAAACATAGCCTGGTGTATTGCGTATGACAGATGACAACAGTGGAAAAGCACAGATGCATAGGAATGCACAAAAACAACACAGCAGAGATTCTTTATCTTCTGCGGGAAAACTGTAGCCCTCTGCTAGCCATAAGATCACACTGAGAACTCAAAGACAGGACTCATACATATGAGAGGAATGCTGTTCCTTTCATGTCCTCCACGGTGCCACATCAATGTTATCTTCACATATTCCCCCTTATCACACCGGGCAGCAACGTGCTGGGTCACATGCTGCCGTGTCACAGATGCCAGACTGTGGTGTTTGGACAGCACTGAGCAACAACCAGAATGGCATAGTTACAACAACACAGATAAACAGATACTGGAGTAAATCTACAGTGTTTGCGTGAATGTGTGTGTGTGTGTGTGTGTTTGTGTTTGTGTGTGTAGTGGGGGTGGGGCTTTTCACACTTGTGGTCATAGAGAATGTAAGCACATCCAGTGACTGGTTTTTCAAGTCCCATAGCTGTGGTACACACAGGTTTAGGGACACATAGAAAACTAAACAAACACATTGGTCTGTGATTGACTGATCAACTGCACACATTTTCCATGTGTAAAGAAATATCCACTGAAAAAGTACTTCTGAATTAGTTTCCCTGCTCTGGCGAAAATAACAAAATTCATTACATTCCACACACTTAAGGCACAAAAGTTCATATGACATAATTGCTATTAAAATACATTATAGCTAAGAAGTAAAAATGAATTTATTCCATAAAATACCTTTATTGTCACATAAAACTGACCAAAGGTCCGAGACAGATCTGGGCCTGGATTTAGTGGGTGTGGTGGTTGAATTTGCACTAGTCGCCAGTTATCCATCACTGGTTTAGTTCTTAGTAGCCCAACTATTTGACTGTGTAAGGCAGACAGACTTTTCCCTGGTTAGTGGGAAATAACTCAATGTGCCGAGAGCTAAAGCATGGCAGCATTGTTCCAGCTGGTGGAAAATAGGGAAATGAAGATGGAGTGGTTTGATTTCATTTGTGAGCAGGTGCATCCATTTTGTGCTCTTCCCCACACCCACCTCGCCTCTCTCAGTCAAAGCGCTTATCAGAAATTGGACACCCCAGTGACAAATTGAGCCAGCGATTAAAGGGAGAAAGAGGAAAGCTTTGTTAAGTGCTGCTGATTGGGATCCCAGGCTGTCTTCACATAGGAATCAGAGGTGAGTGTGTGTGTACTTGGTGCAGAGCCAATAGCAGAGCTGACACCACCGCCTCCTCTCCCATTTTCCCCTCTCTCCAGGTGTTCCCACGGCTTACATTTCTGCTCTGAGTACTCGGCAAACAAATCCAAATCAATGCAGCTGTTCCTCCCTCCATGCTAGCCACACACATGTACACAGGAAAACATAAATACCCACCAATGATTCTCCCCTGCTGGAATAATGACCTCCCTTGGCATTGCCAGAACCTTCTTATTGACATGTGCATGGTGTTTAAGAGAAAAAAGTAAGTCTCTGTGCGTTTGTCCAACCCAGGCCAGTATTATTGACCCAGCATTAACCAGCCCTGGCCTGTTTGTGAGTGTGGCGGGCTTGGTGTGTCAGGCTGGTCTGATTTAGGAGGAGGGTCAGAGCAGCTCTGCTAGGCAGAACTGTGGGAGTGCTGACTCTCACAAATCATCCTAAAAGGGCTTAACGCACAAAAACAGCCACCGGTATTACACAGGCCTGGTGTGGGAGATTTATCAGCTGCGCCATTATACTAACCGGCCTCTCTCTCTTTTTCTCTCACACACAAACACACAAAGAGCACAACCTAAATGTAGTATACCAGGTACCAGCTGTGTACGAGGGATAGGACTGATTCAAAGAATTCAACCTTTTACAATTCTGCATCAAAAAAAACAAATTAATTCATCACCATTTCAAATTATTTATGTATTATTAACTTTAATTTTATGTTGCATCCAAGTCATTAGTTTCTAACTTCTTAGAGGATGCAATGGAGTAAAAGCTTAAAAAAGGGGAATACTGTCTACCAAAACAAGAAATTGAGCGAACCAGAGCTTCATGTCAAACTTTAATGTTCTCTAAGCTTTTACAAGTTAATACACACTTTTCCTAGCTTTTATGTTGGATATTTTTAATGCAGCCCAAAGAAAGTAGTACTTACTAAACCCCTTTGCAGCACACTTGTGCAGTCAGTGTGTGTGGATTATTGAACTGCATGTCCGGTGAGTATTCACTTTATGAAACTGTGTAATATATTCAACCAGTTAAAAAAAAATTCAGCCGCATTGAGAATGGTTATATAATGGAATTGAAGTCATACGAATCAAAAACAAAATCGGGAGCTCTGTGCCAATTCCCACCTCTCCTCTGTACCTGCTCAATACCAGCTGATCCATCTCCATTCTGTGTCTATGGACGGTAGGTAAGGTCAGCCGCCTCCATGGCAGCTCTGACATTCAGTCTGGCCTCCAGCGAGACCAAACGAGTCCCCCTCACATCAACACACCAGCCTAGGAATAAAAGAGCTCTTTCTCTCTTGGACAGGGTTGTGTGAGATGTGTTCTCCTTGCCCCTGGCGACACACAAGACATTTCTGGTTCTCCTTCATCTTCTGTGTGTATGTGAGAGTCTCTCCACCGCCGGCTGATTCCCCAACAGACACCGGCTCTGGGCCCCGGGCAGCCAGCCGGTGTCTCTGAGGAGAGCCAGGCAAACACAGGCCCGGCATTGCAAACATCTCACCCCTGTGTCTGCATGGGAACATCTGTCCCTCCCAGGCTTGCAGAGCAGACCGCACCCTCTGTCTGTCTCTCTGTCTGTCTGTCTGTCTGTGTTTGTGCATATTAGTGCTGTCTCAAGATCAGAATTTCAACTAACTATGCAGTACTACTGTGATATCACAGCAAGCAAGACAAACCAAGCAATGTCAGAGAACAATCACTGCACTGGAGGTGATGCTGAAATTAAATTTCAGCTTGCAGAACACATTTGGTGAAAGCATCAAACATTTATAATTAAGAAATAACCCACGACAGGCCGTGGTATATGAAATTTATATCACAGTTAAGTTATCTGCCTGATGCGCAATGGAAGCAGCAACCGCTTTAGCTGTGATATAAATTCCATACATCATGGCCAGGAGTGGGTTATTGCTTTTATAAAATTGTTACTAAATTATTTCCATATAGTACCATACATTTTCAGGGTACAATATCTTATATTTTACTTTAAAGTTATTTGGTGACAAAGTAGTCCCAAGCAAGATGCAAAGTTAATCTCCCACCCGTACAATGTTGAATTTATGTCCAGTATTGATAGGCTTCGCCATACAGAAGTCATGCAAATATGTTTACAGCTAAAAAAAACCAAAAAAAAAACCATGATTTATGTTGAATAACTCTTTAACTACTCAGTTAAATTAAAGACACACCCACACTGGGGGAATGCATTTACCGAACATACAGACTTGTGGAACATTAGCTCGGTCAAAGATTCATAGTGCTGGTTTCGGGTAAACTTTCAGTATACCGCCCAGCCCTAACATAAAGCATAACTCAGAATATTCAATTTCTTTTTCTAGCCTTATATCATTGAGAAAGAGCCATGCATGAGTAGTAGAGTTAGCCCAGTTGATCAGATCTCCTTTTCTTACCTCTCTCCTTCGTCATGCCTCCTCATACAGATCTCTCCCCCCAGCCATCCAGTGATTAAAGACTGATGAGGCATGCTCAAAAGGTCTATGCCATTGAACACAACATTAATGCACCCAGCAGCAAATTTTTTGCCATCGACCCCATTCCCCGCAATAAGGACAGAGCCATCAATCAGGCCGAGATAGCCGACACCAGACATGGGCTGATGAAGTAGGGGACTTTGGTGCTAATGACAAATGGATCTCTCAAATATGGTCACAGTATACTATAACAGACTGCCGAGAACACTTGACCTTTAGCAAAATCCCGAGCCACTTTTCGCCATGACCGTGCAATGCAAAAACGGAGGATATGAAACTGCTGCTGCTGTGAAGAACGCATGGTCAGGTTATTGTGTGAGAACTTGGATCCAGCTGAAAGCTAGAGCCTCCACCCCATCACTTTCAGAGCTGCCCCTAGCTCTGCACAGCCCTCTTCTGTTCTCACACTCAACCCTGGTAGTGACCTTCAAGAGGCCTGCTAGTCCTGCTAATTGGGGTCTCTAAAGAGCATAGCCATCCACCCCCCACGCTGCACTGGGGAAGAGACTGTGGGGGGGAAAGGAGGGAAAGATAGCAGGGCCATGCATTATCCGTTTATAAATAAAATTTGGGCTGCTTAGAGGGGAAAACAGTAAAATAACTGAGCAATTTATAACATTAATCAGTGGTGTTGAGGTATGTTTGTGAACAGAAACATACCACTGTACACCACTGTAACATAAGGAGGCATTATGAGTGGTGGAACGGTTGAGTGCATCCGTGCCTGAATGGGTTTGTCTGACACTTTCACTTTAGTGAGTGGATATTGCTTTTAAGCTTTGTGATTTCTGTGATCAATGAAGTTATAAAAGATGTGATTCCTTTTATGTGGGGCTTGATAGTCTAGACATTAAGATTTAAGGGTAAGAGCATCTAGAAATGATTTTAAGTGCTGTGGGATAAAACAATATCACTAATCAATATGAAACAATTATCAATAAATATATATGATAGAAATTAAGCGTGGCGTATGCCTACTATAAGAATAGATAATACAATAAATCATATGATTACTGACATTTGAATACCCATGAAAACCAATAAATCCAAAATGGGTATAAAAAAAAAAAAAAAAAACATAAAACAGATTTCACTGGGTTCTAATTCAGAAAGGTGAGGTACATAAATTTGATCTTGAGGCCAGCAGGGTTGGTGCCTTAATCTCAAGAACATGGGAGAGACAACGCCAACACATCACCATATCAGGGTCACTGGTGAGGGCTACCGCTTCCTGTCAGTGTGACAACCAGAAACCCAGTGAAGGAGAATCCACGGGAAATCATTCTATAAAAACAGCACAATACTAAAACGCTTCATGTTGGGATAGAACAAATGACCTGGCTGCTAAGAATGTGATTCACGCTGAATAATACTATGTTGAACCAGTATGTTAAATAACCAATTTAAATCCCGTCAACGATAGCTTCAATGAATAAGAATTTGAGTAGGAATGTTCATGAATAGGGAGGTCTGCATTTAATTTGCCAATCCATTAATTTAATTGCACTCACTAACAAAGAGAGAGGAGAGTGGCCAGGCATTCAGAAGCAATGGAGCATGTTGTGGTGCGTATGTGGTTCTCCACGGAGCCCGAGAGGCCAAGGCCCTTGGCCCTAAAAGCCTGGCCAGCACTGAGGTGAAAGGGGCCTGATTAGCTCAACGCAGGCAAGACTAATCCCTTCATGTCCAAAGAATTGTTTAACTACGTTTGACTGATTAACCCAAACCTCCAATTCCGCTTAGAATCTATTTGTTCAATCAACTCTCTCTCACTCATCCTGCTGCAGTGTGTGGGCGGTGATGGTGAGAGAGAGAGAAAGACAGATTGAGAAAGAAAGACAGCGAAACAATGGGGGGGGGGG
>OOFE01012988.1:0-16945 GCA_900323365.1 Monocentris japonica | reverse complement strand
CAGTAAAACAATCCATTTTGGAGGAAGCATAGAGAAGTCAAAAGGATAGCTTTTTTGTTCAAGCTGCAATTCTCAAAATGCACATAGCACATGAGTTCTTGCGAACCAGCTGTCGCTAGCATTCAAAGGTCAGAGATCTCTTGCCTTGAGAGAATTCCAATAGGTACTGTTGAAAGTTAGCATACTGCACTGGTATGTTGGTTTTTGCCAGCTTCAGGGTGGAAGGAAATTTAAGGCACTCTTCCCTACGTGGAAAAGAGGTTGCCAGGAAGATTAACCCAGCTTCCTTTTATAGCCTCTGACAAGAGGTTAAATCACACATTACACCGCCTGAAATGCCTCCCAGTAATTAGATCAGGAATATTACTCTTTCTTTTTCCCCTTGCAGACTGCGGCTGATCAAAGCCTAATGATGGTGTCAGTGCCATGGGCAGTGCTGGCTGAGTAAATCTCCCCATCGGGATAGCAATCTGTCAGGCCCACTAGCCCTGCTAAACAGCACAGGACATGAGAGTGCAATGGTGCTTGACACAAAGTAGACTAACTGCACCAAATATTAAGCCTACAAGCTATCCATCAGCTGCGGATCAGTCTTTTTGCACCATTAAAATTCACAGTAACTGTTTTACATCTCGTCTGTTTTGGGTCACTCTTGTTTATATGTACACAGTCGATTGAGATGTACACAGTGAGGGAAATGCTGGTGACATTTGTGAGTTTCATTCCAATAACAATGAAACCTATCCCGAGAGTATCTGCTGTCCTCCATGCCAAACTAGATCTAAGAAGCACCTGGTCCCTTGATGGGATGAGGGGGCTATTGGCTATTAATTACAGAAAGCCGACACACTGCGCAGGCAAACCCTTGCAAAGAGACCCTGGGATGTCAGATACAGCAAGACGAATGCTTCTCTGTCACAGAGCAACATGACCTGCCTCGGGACTCTGTACACACGAGCACTTTCAAGTGTGCCTTTCAAGTTGTGGCCCACCCTTCTTCCTCTGCCCCCACCCTGTCTCCCTCTCTATCTCAATCGCATTCTGCGGATGTTACAGTACTTCAGGGTATATTTTCTGAGTAATGCAAAATGGTTGTGCAGTAGCATGATAAAAGTTGACATTTTCCTTTTCTAATTTAATGCTTCCTTTGTAAACAACCTCCCGTTTTATGTAGGTACACACACACACACACACACACACACACACACACACACAATGTGTGTGTCATTACTTGCTCCAGAGCAGGCACAAACAAAAGGTGGAAATGGCAGGAGATATGCCAATCATTTATCGTTGAAAGATGTCTCACAAAAGAGCCCCAAAAAACCAGACAGCTTTTCTTTCCTGTGGCATGTTCCATGTCACTCCGCAGCACCACCACAAAAAGGGGCCCCTGACAACAGACTCCAGCAAGAGGTCTGACCCCATCTTAACCCCATACAGGTGGCATAGCACTAACACAGGAAGCAAGAGAGCAATTCACAGGATACAGGCTAAAAATGCTGTTCTCACTCAAAGACCTGCTTTGAAAGATCATTTAGACCTAAAAGAGGGGCCCATTGCCAGCGTTGGCCTGTAAAGTGTATTCTGAAAACCTCCTTGAAAACTTTATTGGTAACGGCACCCGCGTAGCATCTGGTTATGGGGTTCTTTGTGAGAATCACAAAAACAGTTCAATGTTGGATAAAACTTCAAAACAGTGTAGCAACATTGCATTAACGCAGTGCAGGCTCTTAGTTTGAACGGTTGTCAGTCAACAGATTATATGTTAATGTGAAGTAGTTGTGGTTCAAAATGTAAAAAGTATTTTTTAATCCTCTCAAGGGTTAAAAAAGCACAACGTGCTCCTATTGGGCAAAAGCATTATTACCTTATTACACAAGATAACCTCTGTACACAAAGAACAAGGCAATATCAAGTTTGATCTTCAGCAGAGTTCATGGGAATTGATAATGTGACTCATGTCCAGTTGTTCAGTTGAGTCCATCTACATAGTTGAACTATGAACTGTTATTACAGCCAACATCCCCCCCGTGACAACCACATCCATGCACATTCCAGGAAATGCAGCCAGCTGAAGACAGCAAATACATGGGAGAGTAAGAGACATAAACAATATAAGCTAGTTTGAGCATTGCACACTTGTTTACCGTCTCACTAAGTGCATTTCATCCCACTGCTTTCACAGCAGTGGCAGTTTTTCAGCATGCAGTACAGAGGGGCTGCTGATGCCACGGGTCTATGTACAGAGGGCTCAGTCAGAGGCTGGAGAGACTGTTTGGACAATGTAGGTGTCAGACATACTGCCTGTCTGGAATAACGATTCAGTTCAGCTGCTAAAAGAGACCCTTGTGTTCCTTCCTTTATAGTGGAGGTTCAATAAAAACTAACAGTTGACTGTTTTTGGACTGTAACTGTTAATACTTCAGAGGAAGTTCTGCTTTGTTTGAGTTAGTACATCGCTATCAGTGAAAAAAGCCTGCATTTGCTTCAAACGAGCATTGAATGACATGCCAGAGATTAGCCTTTGAAGGTCACAGTCTTAGCCTATCCTTTCAGCCGCTTTTCACAACACAACCCCAGGCCCTTTTGAACAACAGGAAGAATGTCATCTGGTTACTTTTCAAGGCATGGAGATACCATTCACTGTGGCCAATAATGGTTGCTAACAGGACCAGAGGGTTCGGAGGTTATAAAGGGCCCCATTCCAAGCACCGTTTGCTCTCCAGCACACTGCATGCACACAGAAAAACACACCCACACACTGAGGCCTTAAGAAGTGGCGCAGCTGATGATAAACTGAAACAGGCCACGGCACAGTGCCATGGCATTGACCACTCACCTCAGTAGCTTTCTCAGTTCTGTCTGTGTCCCTCCCCAGCACAGCACTTAGCACCCCGAGCATGCCTCCAGGCCCCCTGACTGCTCTGTCAGGCCCTCAGAGAAACTGGCTCCATATCAACTGGCACAGCTGTGTCATTTTAAAGAATGACATTATGATACACTAAACTCCTTCCTGCTTATTATGTCCTGCCTAAGATTACCAAGAAAAATACTTTTCTTTTTCCCTGAGCCTACTCTCTCTATAATGTACAAAAACAGGGAATTCAAAATGCACAGAGACATTAATTTCAGCATATTCCTGTTATTAGAGGGGATGTGGGATGACTAGACCTACAATTAGGCAAGAATTATGCTTATTTGTAATTGGACAGCATGGGCATTTCACAATATCTAGAATGGTAATGTAACCAAGAAGGCACAGGGAGTAGAAATGTTGGTAACAAAAGTACCCTTCAACTCCAACACATTCAAGCCAGTGTTGTTTCTGTGACTAGGCCTCAACAAAAAACACCTGCTGTTATTCAGGTTGTAACGGCTGTCAGAGAGCAACTCTCCAGACTACAGCAAGTACTGAAATCCTTTACCAATTTAGTTCACATGAACTGTTTGAAATGTTAAAAATAAAGCCCAATTAGCAAACAGCATTTTACATCTCCTCCCTCTCTAATCCTCTGGTAGCTTCGCCTTATCTAATGTCTGTGCCAACTATGACACTTTCAGCTCACGCTCCCTCTATCCCCTCCACTTGATCTCCCTTGCAGCTTTACTGGCGCTTTGTTGTGGCATTCTTTCTGACCCCACAGACCAGGTCAGGCTCAGAGCCTCTCTGGAGGTGGCTAATGTTGGCCAGATATTGGCATGGATATTTGGCATGGATGTTGGAAAACTGTGCAGCAATAACTGCGGACCTGTTAATGGCATCTATTAGGATTACTAAGAATGATACGCGACTCGCCTGGCAACCTCTTGTTACAGAGGGCTTGCTGAAGGAGGGGGGGGTTGTCAGTGCAGGGTCAGTGATCCGATTGAGACGGCCTTATCTCATGCCATAAACAGATAACAGTATCTACCCTGCTTCTCCGCTGTTCCTGTGAGATGGAGGTGCATAAACAACCCTGTCGTCTCCAGGGGCTCAAACAACCCTGATGAGACAGAGAGATGCTGTCCTAGACCAGGCCTTATTCCTCCTGCTGCTGTATACTGTTGGGGCGGTGTTGAACATCACCAGGAGGCTTAGATTCTTCCACGATTGCCCTCAAGCTGAAGACAAAACAATTTCATAAAGCCCTGTGGTCTTGGTGTTTGTAACGTTGGGTTGCAGCACTCCCCAGCTTGAGGCCTCTGGTTTGCTGATTACGCAAACTTCCCAGCAAGAGCAGGGCTTTTTGCCCTAATTGGTCCTGCCGACTAACATGCAAATCCATGCAAAAAAAAAAAAAATTCATAAAGAAACATAGCAAACAAAGATACAAAGAGTAACTTCAAACCAGCCCCGTTCCCTGCAGCCCATTGGGACAACAAATCATGTGAACCAAACTAGATACCATATAACAGCAGACCCACAGCCTCAGCCCTGCAAGTCAATTCTGAGAAGCACTGAGAAGTTACCCATATCACAAATACCTGATTTGGATGTTTCACATAGCCACATTCTTTACCCCCAGACTGACCCCTGTTTTTGACTCTTACACTGTAACTGCTGGCATAGCCCAGTCTCACAAAGGCTAACAAACATCTGCCCTCTTTCTGAAACAGACTTCTACAGCTGAGAAGACACAGCGTGGCCTGAGAGCTAGTCTCTCCAAGTGGTGGCTAGCTGTGTAGGAGAGTGTGGGCTGACAGCTGCACTGGTGACTGGAGGACTGAAAGGTGGGACTGGCAGGCAGATAGTCTGTACCTAAGAAATGTCCTGCTGTCCTGCACAGGGGGCAGCCTCTTTTTGCAAATGGATGATATACCAAAAATGCTAGTCATCTAAAACAACCGGGGTGAGGCAAATAAAAATCTGCTTGGCGCATAAAATTCACAAACAACACCTGCAAGAGATTTAGCATCCACAAGCCCCCACTAGAATATGAAAGGGTGAATGCATTGCACCGGGGAGAGTGCATGGTTAGAAATTTCCAATTCAAGTGCTGTCTCTAAAATGTAACATCAAATGACTGGCTTTGAATAAAACAAAATGAGCGCCAGCCAAGTGGCTCATTCCAGCACAGAAAATTATCGCATCAAAAATATGCTGGTTAGCCAAGCTATTTCACAGAACAATCACTGAAACACAATTGTTACTAATCAATGTATTTTAATGAGCGCCCAGTGAATGCCAACAACAGCTGAAACATCACAAAAAGACGCTCAAGTTCTCTTGGTTCATTCTTTGTACCTTGTGATCTGTTATTCATAGCCTAGATCTGAAGTCTCCATGAAAAAAAGTACAGCTTTGATGTTATCCTCTTATTACTGCTGTTCGAAATAGACCTAATGTCAGGAATCAGTACATTTGGATGTCATGCGCAGAACGTCTGAAAAGCAAAGCATCTGTGCTACAATCTTAAGTGCTCTGAATGATGCACTGTCTCTCTGCAGGGCCAATCATCATTCACCCTCATCTGTTTTGGTATATGCTTACTAGCAGCAAGTTTGACACAGTAAGGTTAGTGTCCAGCATGTACCCATCACATTCGTCCTGTACTCACTACTCTACTTTCATGTTTCCACCCAAACCAGCTTCACCATGTAGGCGTGTATATTCTGTCATAATTTCCCCTAGTCTACAGGCAACTGTTCTAAAATGCTTTATTAGCCAGTGTGCTGTCTTTTAGTAGAAATTAGCCTCCCTCTGCCCACAATCTAAATCAATACATTTCAATACATTGCCAGTGGTTGGCTGAAAAACCATGGCAAACACACTTTTCTACCAGTTTGCACACAGCATTACTTTGCAGTGACAGGCCAAAGCATCAACACATGACTCATGAGCATAGGAGGAGAAACATTTGGAAAGCTGGCCTGCAGAGGTCTAATCAACACATGCATTAAAGTGGTATTTCAATTTGGTAGAACATATTAAATTTCTAGAATGCTGACCGACATGACATGAACAGAGGAACTCTGATTTTCAGACTAACACATTTGCTCTGATTTTAGCTGCTCATGACGTGCGTTAACCAGCATTCAGGCTCATCTGACAACTGCAAACAGACAAATGATTTTCAGACTAACAAAAGTAAAACAAATGTTCATGAGCTTACATAACAATTCATTTTTGAAGACATACTAGTTACTAGTAGTTTTTTGAAATGTTGCTTTAATTACTAAGCTGTAGGCCATGCACCATGGCTGTTTTACCAAAGCTACCAAAGTAATTAATGTGTTGTTAGCCTTTGCATACCTCTATCTTGCACTTTAAAGCTACAGCTTGTTTTCATCTCATTCTTCTGCATATTTGAAAGACTAGTCTTTAGAAATGGAGAATTTTTCAGATCAAGAGAAACCCAAAAGTGATTTGTTTATAGCACCAAATTAATCTTCATTGTGCTGGGAAACATAGCACCCTGATGCAAAAACGATCCCTTCTACACGATAATTGCAGAGTCAAGGGGTCCGCTTTTGTTAGTCAGCAAGGTCTGAAATTTAATTATCCACTCTTAAGAAAATGAAGGGCAAGCCAGCTACAATATAAAACTGCACTTTTGGGCAAGTAATGTCAGGCTCTTGGACTAAGCACGAGATATCACTGAGGACACCAAGCAGATCTCCTCCCTGCTGTCAAAAATTAAATAGCCTCAGCTGTGTCGTGGCCAGGGAAAGATAACACTTTTTAAGGACTGCCTCGCTTTGATAACGAAATATTTTGAGAAAAGTTAGATTTGAAATGTTCGTCCACATTTGCTCTAGTTTTTTTTTTCATCCGATACAGCGTTCAACATTTCATATTTTTTATCGTCATCTTACCTTGTGCGACGTAATCATCATCATTTCCACCGTCCAGTCAGAGAAATATTGCTATAGTGCGGGAGGTTTTCTAATCATATCCGTTATCTGTACGACACTAAAGACACTACAACGAGCCAGAGACGGAACGGCCAAAGATAACACAAATAGGCTGTAGCAGAATTAAACTGATCATTCCACCGTGTAATATTAGGTTTTTAGGGGGAGAAAGCATCGATAAGATCCCATTAGTTAAGTGCACTCTTAGGATTCCCGAAATTTGATCAGAGAGAAACCTTTTCCTTGCAGACAACAAACCATTAAAACGTTATGGCAAAGCCTATTCCCCTCCTCTGAAAACTACTCTTGCACTCCTCAGTGGTCGAGGTTGTGCGGCAGGATAAGCACGGTGACGTCAACCTTTTGTTACCTTTAACACTTGCTTCCCATTGCAGGTGGGGAGACTTTCTTACCCGATATGCTAGGAAATACTCGCGGATACACTGAAATGCAAGGTGCGCGAAGAACATCTGTATTGTGGGCGGGGAGGAGTAACACTAGTCTAAATGTGGATGTCTATCGGTGTGCTAATGAGTAGGGTGATACTATGCCGTGGGAGACTACTTGGTGACAGCCATAACATACTTTGAAATCCGTGAATGGCATAAAATAAGCCAAACTGACTCCCAACTTCCTTCGTAGCTAGCTTTTTCCAGCTTCAACCCTCCCAGCAAAGGAGCTTGCGATTTCTCTTGACAGGACGTAATGTCAGTGCTAGCGATAAACTACCTGCATAATAATAACAGTGATGTTGACGATGATATTACGATAATGATGATGATTTGGCCCATTTATATAGGCACTACTTAACCCTCACTGGATGCTGATAACATACTAAAACAACTAGCTAACCGGCTAAACAACACAAGCCCAGCTTTCATTCAATGAATACTATAGCTGCCAGATATTAGTTAGTTGCTCCTTCCTTGTTTATGTTCCGAAAACATATCTTTGGCACACAAGAGACGCTCAAGCAACATACATTTACTGTAACGTTACATTTGAATGCATATACTGTAGAGAAGTCCAATATTGTGGCTACCTGCATGTTGCCAGTCTGCCAGCTGGGCTACCTGACATACTGGCCAGGCTCCTGACTAGCTAACCTAGCCACAGTTAGATAACGCCAGTCTGAAACATACACACAGCTCCATTGTTGCTTTATCAGCCTTTACAGATATTCATGGCACAATATACGAGAATCTCATAGAGTAACAGGAAGCAGACATGTTTTAAAGATAGAACTACTTACTCTCCGTTTACCTCTGCGAAAGGCATCGCTTAGTACGTCGTCATGGTTTAAAACGGACAGATTTTTTTCCCGTTGCTCTGCGTTGCCGAATCACTGCTGCTGCTGCTGCTGCTGTCTGCGGCAGCAACTTCCGGAGCATGCGCAGTAACTGGGTGCGTTCCAGATGGAACTGCTATGTGCTGCGCAGGATGGCAGTGTGTCTTAAAGGTACAGTGGGGAATTTATTTCAACATCTACATTTTGGGTATAGATTTTATTCTTAAAGCGTTTAACAGATGATGGAAAGAATGATGATGATTGATGGAAAATATAAAAATACAAAAACACAGGTCGATTACCAACCAACAATTTCAAAATACATCTAAGCTGTCTCATACTGTCTGTCATCAGCGTTGGTAATATTATTACTTTTCACATTAACAAGTAGTGAAAGGAATTACTATTTCAATTTCAATAATCATATTACAAAGACTAATAAAAATGTTCTACTTTTGTTATCACCTCTAAATTCTAAATATCAGGTTGAAGTTGAATTAGCCAAAAAATATATGCCACTGCCATCCCCCGGTTCATTGTCCTCATTATTAGTCGTGGTCCCTTCATACTCAGCAGGCTTAGATGATAAATGACAGAAAGGTTTACTTTCCCTTTGTGGAAGTATTCCAAGTACTTTCATTTTATAGAGCAAAAGGACAGCAAGAACATTGGACATAAATGCGACTGGGTACCCCTGATGAGTTATCCCGACTTTTGAAGATGAGAGGGCCATCTTGGGGAAGTAATAAATTATGTAATTATGTAACTTTTGAAGTTAGTAACAAATAACGAATGATATATTATTTTTTTGAGTAATGAGCCAATGCTGTCTGTCATTACATCAAAAACTTTAAATCCATTATACTGCTATGTAAACAAAACCAGCGGTAGGGTGACAGTGTTTCAAAGGCCCAACCTTGGGCCTTTAAGTTGCATTCATAAAAGTCAGACAATGGCACCAGACTTGAACTTCTGGGTTTTGAAAGTTGGGCTTCTCTTAGATCTCCCATATACCCAATTCGACAGTTGGTGAAAAAAAACAATACATGGTGACATTATATAATGATGATCATAATTTTTGATGATTTGTTCCTTTGAAAAATATAGCTTGTTCATGTCCTTGGCTGGCCTAAATATAATGCTCATCTGTTAGATTGGGAAAAGATCTGCCTCATATTGTATTTCTTTTGCATTTTGTATTATTGTGCTCATCCCATATTGTGTTATGAAGCATGTAGGGATAGATAAAACCCACTGAGAGGAATCCACGGTCAATAGTGTCACATGCTTTGTGATTTGATGAAAGGTTCTATTTGTGCAGCCTGATGTGTATAGCTCTCTAATCAAAGACTTATATTTCTGTGACAACTAAAATAAATTACTCCATTACAACCACCCACCTGCCCTCTCCACAGTATTGATACCATTTTATGACTAGAGAGAGACAGATAGACAACAATAAAGATTGCTGCAAGTTGAGAGAATGCTTTAGAATGTGTTCCCATAGCCATGTGATGTCACGTCAAGTTACACCATGTGCAAAGGTGATAACGTAAGATAGAGGCACGCTTTGATGAATAGGAAATTGCAGATTTCCAACTACACAAACATTTCTGCAACAAAGCATCACAAAGGATTACTTAGTCGCCAATGCAAGCCTTGGTTCCAGTCCAGACTAGTCTTATTACAATACTCCAGTCAAATTAGGCCTGCAAGCTTCACTTCCCCCATCACCAAGTGAAAGGGGGGAACTCAGTCTGAAAGCCCAATCACACACAGCGTCTGAGTTCAGCAGGTGGGGAAGTAGCGGCAGCAGGCTCCATCAGGCAATAATACAAAGTTAATGATGCAGAATGGTGTCTTTCTCCATACCAAAGAAGATGTCAATACGGGATGTTTAAGAACGCTGTTCCTAATTACGCTTTTTAAATTCACCACTGACGTGATTGATGATTTCAAAGGGAGGCATTATTGATCCACTTCACAGATAAGTCCTATCGATTGCAAGTCTAGAATGAATAAAAGTTTTTTTTTCTTTCTCTCCCCCACTGAGAGAGGGATTGTACAATCAGAGCATCAATGTGACCTATATGGCTAGTGTGGCAGCTAAATCACCTCCTTTTAAAAGCAGTCTGATCAAGGCCATATGGAGTGGTGGTTCCTAAAGTGGGGTTCGGGAACCCTTGGGGGACCTTGAGGGTGTCGCAGTCAATCCTCATAAGAAATAACAGTGAAATCTCACTACTGTCTCATTTATCAGTTAGCACTATGAGGAAATGTATCTGTCCATTCAGTAATTTGTGGGATCTTTTGCTAATAGGCTATCTATATGGGTCCTGAGCCTGACAAAGTTGAGGATCCCCTGTTGTAGAGAATGTCAGCCAGCTGTGCAGCATCGGTCATCGGTGATGGATTGATAGATGCTCTGATGCACTGGCAGATTGTTTTTTTTCCCCCACTGCTCCCTGTTGACATGCCTCATGCCTCATGTCTCATACTTATTATTTCATGAGATTTTTTATTTCTCATGAGCTGCAAGGTTTTCTTGTTGTGGATAAATTGTTATTGCATATCTAATCCTGTCTCATTGCAAATAAACACAGTACTGCATATTTAGGGAGAAATTCACTCTCTATTCAGTCTCTATATTTCCTGTCAACTCAATGTATTTAATTGCAATTACTCAAGATTGATTAGGGATCAATAGCAAACTGAATTGCAGAAGCAGAGAGAGGTTTTCCATCACACCATACTAAATCTCATTGGCAAGTGCACTTCAAATGGCAAAGTGGGCTACAGCTTATGATTAAATGGTCTGCAGGCGAAGCCTTTTTGTCTTTTTTAAAGAGAGCTCTTTCTGAAGGCCAAAGTTAATGCAGTCATAGAAAGAACTCGGATACACTCCCACGCGAAATGGCCATGTGAGGAAAGCCCTGAGGGAGAAAAGGCCTTGAATGAATTTGAGTGTGTGTGTGTGTGTGTGTGTGTGTGAGAGAGAGAGAGAAAGAGAGAGAGTGGGAGGAAGGGAGAGAGAGAGAAAGTTCAAACATTACTGATCCTCAAATATCCTTTTGGTTTCTAGTTCAATTGGAATTCTGCAGTAAGTGTCCGCTAAAAGCTCCGTTTTTGTTGCTTTTCCTTTGCTGCAGAGCTTTCAGAGTTAGATGATGACAGATTGTGAGCTACCTGATATCCTTCATCATCCTCCCCAGTGGAGGTGTTTGTTCCGCCCTGAGCAAGTCCTGGAGGACTAACAAACAGCCGGCATGTTTGATGGACTATGGGGAGACATCTGCTCTGCCTGGCTTTACCATAGAGAATGAAAACAACACGTAACAGTGATCAATCAGTACGCAAAATGTGTCCTCATACTCTGAGGATTAACCTTACAGACTTTGGTCATCAAGTCATTTTATCAGCTTGTCATGGTGAATTAGAATTAATGAATTAGAGTGCTATTTGAACATCAGAGCCCATAGTGTTTCTCCTGGGTGGTATATTGCTTTAAGCATGGATGCCTGATATATCTGCAACAACATTGTCACAACTGGGGTTCAGGCACCCTTGGGGATAAGCTAGCACTCTGTGTAGTCAAGGGATGGGGGAAAAGAAAGAGTCTGTGCAGTGCAATCTGATTTGTAATTATAGGCAGCACCTTCCCTCACAAAGTAATCTAGAGAATATCACCCTGTCCTTTGAACACTATCATCTACTTTAAAACTGTGGGCTGCTCATATCAGCAGATGTGTTTGAGCACTGTGATGAGCTGATTTGATGTTTCCACTGATTGATTTTAACCATCAAATATCCTACCTCGATGGCGAAACAACTGCTTTAGACAGGTGCTTCCCAAATTGGGGCCCAGGGGTCCGTGAGGGAGTTGCAGGAGGTCCCCGGCAAAGTGGTTTAATGTCACTGTTATTTCACTCAGTAGCTGTTGGCATAATGAGAGAATTTACACGATTGAGTGTTTTCATCATAGGTTTCCCTCTCCCCACTGTTGTTATTTCCCCCGCCTGCAGTATAGACAGTTTCCCCTCTCTACTCACTCTACTTGCTCTAAAAAATCCCTTCTATCTCTGTCCTTAGTTTATGTCTTTACCCAGCCCTTCATTTTAATTAATTGGTGATTTGAGGCTTATTCAATTGAAGAAATTATTGTAAGTCACTCTGGTGCCAGCAACAATATAAATGTAAGTCATATTGAACAACAAACATCGTCTCAAAAGGGGTCAATGGTCTAATTATTTGGGCGTCTTTGACATTAAAAAGTTTGTGAACCTCTTTTAGATTACTATTCTGAGTTTATATGCTGACTAAGTGAAAAACGCTCTTGCACAAATGGAAATTGTAAATCGGTCGCTAGAGGGCGGTAGAGCCCCAGCTTCAACCAAATCTCAGCGTGGACGCTCTTGTAAAAAAGAGACGCTTCTCTTTGGTTAAACCAGCATGGCAGCGTCCATTGCACAATGTGAATGTAAACACGCAGGCCACAGTAACCTCGTAAACGACCAATCTGGTCCTATTATTGGCTGAAATAGAGCGACTGCAAAGTACTGAGGCACTGTTATCATAGTCCAATGGCTTTCCGAGCGTGCGGCTGGATTTTCAGAAGGTCCAGCTCCTTCTCTAGAGAGGCTGTCTTGTCTGCGCGACGTGAAAATGCGTCACGGCTCCTCACAGCGGGTCAGTTCTTTGTGGTATCATTAATGTTTAGCAGGGAAGCATGCTTGGCTTACCGCACACCTATAGCCAGTGATGTAGTGGTAAAGAAAAAGGGTGGGTGAAGTGCGACCTTCAGTGTCATAAGGCACCACGCCCACCGGTATTAACAAAAATCACCCATACAAACCCCATAACGTTACGTATATAACTTACTAAGTACTGTGATGTGTACTATGAGTTTAACTCCTAAAGACTCGTGTCAGAATAACTAGATGGGGTTACCCTCCACCACACCCCTACATCTCAGGCAAATCTCTCAACATGAACTGATTGTTAATTGAAAACGATCTGCTGAGTAATGAACCTGATACGAGTCCTTAAAGGCTCTCTGGTTAAAAGCATAGTGAAGGAATCAATAGCACAATCTCTTTTGGTACCCTGCCATAGACTGTTGATGTTGTAGTCATGGAAACGGGCACTGTGGACAGTGCATCAGCAGAAAGTCCTGTGGTTAAAATGCATGACTGGACTTCAGCGATGGACTAGCCCCAACAAGGCGATATGTGAAACACTGTAAAACACGTAGAGTAATGAGTTCTAGCGTTCACACGAGTTGGCTCTGTGATTAGTTTATAAGTTTACAACAAGGACCACCTGAATGCACTGTCAGAGTGCAAAATCAGTCAATGACCTTGCAGCGCTGGCAGTGAAGTGATGGAGATAGTGATGGAAATGTTGATGTCCTTTCAGGAAGTGCTGTCTGCAGCCGAGGGAGGAATGGCTTTAGCCTCCCTCCCTCCCGCTTTATTACATCGGATGCGTTTCTGAACAGACTGACGAGAGGCAAAGCAGCAGAGACAGATGGCAGCCTTTATCGCCACCCAGCCTCAGTTCCACCTGACAGCGGTAATCAAACCACTACTTCAGAGGTTTACGTCCAGCAATTCATCCGATCGTTTTGGCCCAGCCATTTTGCCGCAGACATATTAGCCTGGTTATGCTGGTGTCTTACTTCTTTTTATGTTATACTTTTAAGCTTGATCTTCTCTGTAGTGATTCATTTCACTTGCGACGTCGTTTTGTTTCAGGGGAACAACTATCTCTGTTAGTGAAAAGTCCAGATCAGCCTGAGAACTCAAAGGTTTTGAAAGTGGCCATAGTAGGCGCCCCGAATGCAGGAAAGTCCACATTGTCCAACCAGCTTCTTGGCAGAAAGGTACTTCACCTCTCTTAACTGTCTCTTTTTCACTCTACAACATGTCGAGGGGGGATTTTCACGTTGCTGTGGCGATGTTCTTTTCTTACAGGTGTTTGCTGTGTCCAAAAAAGTGCATACTACACGGTCCCGCGCCCTCGGCGTCCTAACAGAAGACGACACACAGATAGTACGGGTTGTTTCAGATCTCCTCCATTACAATAAGTGAATAATTGCACAGAAGAGCCATGCTAAAGTCTGTTTTTCTGTCTCTGTAGATTTTGCTGGATACTCCTGGTCTCACCACTCCATCAAAAGTCAAAAGGTGATTTCTCAGCTCATTGTTTTTGCTGGAGGTCTGCAGGCCGCTAGTAGTGTTCATGCCATATTAAAACAAGATGTACCAACGGGCCCTGTATCTTCACAGACACCAACTGGAGAAGTCTTTGCTTGTGGATCCCTGGAACACAGTCAAGGAAGCTGACCTAAGTAAGATATAACCTTACTGTGAGCGACATATTGGGTAAACCTGAGCAGCAGTTTCCTTTTCGATGTTGCTGAACGTTTACTCACTTTGTGGCGAGTGCCTTTGGCTAAGGGTCCTATAGCTTATAATGGGGTGTGTGCTCATTCCCAGTGGTGGTCATGGTGGACGTGGCAGACAAGTGGACATGCAACAAGCTTGACTTCGAGGTGCTCAAATGCCTGGCCCAGCACCCTAACATGCCAGCAGTCCTGGTCCTCAATAAGGTATTTTCTTCCCAGCATACATCAGTGCTGCGCTTATCAAGCGCCCGTAGCTCCAGCAGAGTGTATTTGCTAATATCCCTCTGTCTTTCAGGTGGACCTGCTGAAAAGTAAGAGCAAGTTGCTGGAAGTCACAGCGGAGTTGACATGTGGCGTGGTGAATGGATGCAGAATTCAGGTCAGGCCAGTGATCAAGCCTCAGTGGGCCGAAAAGAGGCCAGCCGCAGACGTGGGGCTTCCAGAGTTATCGCCTGACGAGAACAGCATAGAGCCCGAGGGCAGCACTGAGACAAAGTCTGTGCTGAGCAAGGAGCAGCTGAGGGCACTGAAGAAACAGCAGGGCTGGCCTCACTTCAAGGACATCTTCATGCTCTCCTCTGTGGACCAGGAGGACGTAGAGACGCTGAAGGTTCATGTTTGGTTGCGATCGCAGCAAAAAAAACTGCCTGATTGTGAAATGAACATACCATCACAAGGGGAAGCACACGCAGAGAAGCAATAATGCTGATCAGTTAAAGTCCGTGTCTACTGTAGAGCCAGCACAATCACATCCAGTGTTTTGACAGTTTGCAATGAAAAAGCATTGTGACACTAAATGTTAACATTAATCGGAGACTTGTCACAGCTTGAGGACTCCTCGAAATTTCATCAGAAACTTGGTAACTGTCAGCTGTTGATAAACAATCCACTGATTTGCTCTCCAGTGTTTCCTTTGCTACATCTGCCTCCAACAATCAAGGAAACAATTTAACAGAGTAACATATGTCTTCAGTAATGATGGATGTCTCCATAACGTCTTTAGACTGCTGTCAACACGTTGTGCTCCAGCTCTACAGTGATACGGGCTGTAATTGATGAGCTTCCCTTGTGTGTATTTGTGTTGCTTCTTTGGGAGTGAACCTCCATCTACATTTAAGACAGACCTACAGATAATTTTTCTTAGTTATCTACAGATTAGCAACATCGGCAAAGCATTTTTTGCAGTTAGGTGTAGTCCGCCGATCCAAGTTTTGAGCAGTCCAGCCCCGCATTATGTACCGCCCCAACATCCTGTTTCAACCAGAAATACGCATCAAACAATATTTGTCTGACAATGTCTGACAATTGACTGAGAAAAACATTAACATCATGTCCTGTCTATTCTCCTAGAGGTACTTGGTGGTTGCGGCCAAGCCAGGAGCCTGGCAGTACCACAGCGAGGTCCTGACTGACCAGACGCCGGAGGAAGTCTGTACCAACATAGTTCGAGAGAAGCTTCTGGAGTATCTGCCCCAGGAGGTGCCCTATACAGTGACACAGGTAACTACTGAAGGCATACACAGACATGTATTAGGCCAAGCACTAGAGCAGTAGCACTATCCCAAGGAGTTGTCATGTAGCAAACAAATTCATGGGCCCAGCGCGATCAGCTGATAAGAAAGGTTAACATTGGGAATTTATTCACTTGATGAATCAAGTCTCGAGGTGGCTGCACTGAAATTACCTGAAATACTTTTTCTGTGTCCGTCTGGTCCCATCTAGAGGACGTCTTCTATTCATAAACAATCCTGGGATATAGAGCAACTGTTGACCCCATTTTGGCTCCTGCTCCCAAGCAAACAGCCGACATCTTCTAGTCCATCGTGACCCATTTTAACTGGCACTCCCAACAGTTATCCAACAGTTACTTAACTGGATCTTTGTGAATCAATACTGTGCTAACTTTAAGTGTCTTTGTCTTCAGTCTATTGAACTCTGGCAAGATAGAGACAATGGGGAGCTGGATATATCTGTGAAGGTTTATGCCAAAAAAGACAGTCACATGGTAAGTGGTGCACGTTTACAGTTGTTGCTGTCTTCATGCTTTTTGACTTTGCTTATGTACTGAACGTGAGCTTTAACGTAGCGGTGCTTTACATTGGAAAAGGCATTGATTTAAAAACAGACGCTGCAGGAACCCACTGTAAGCACCAGGTTCCCTCTGTGGAAATAAATACAGCAGCTCATCTGAAAGGTCTCGTGTGTTTGCCTTCAGTAACACCGATCAGCCACAACATTAAAACCACTGACAGGTGAAGTGAATAACATTGATTATCTCGTTACAATGGCACCTGTCAAGGGGTGGGATATATTGGGAAGCAAGTGAACAGTCAGTTCTTGAAGTTGATGTGTTGGAAGCAGGAAAAATGGGCAAGCGTAAGGATCTGAGCGACTTTGACAAGGGCCAAATTGTG
>OOFE01012987.1:25358-37264 GCA_900323365.1 Monocentris japonica | reverse complement strand
TAAAACCACTGACAGGTGAATAACATTGATTATCTCGTCACAATGGCACCTGTCAAGGGGTGGGATATATTGGGAAGCAAGTGAACAGTCAGTTCTTGAAGTTGATGTGTTGGAAGCAGGAAAAATGGGCAAGCGTAAGGATCTGAGTGACTTTGACAAGGGCTAAATTGTGATGCCTAGACGACTGGGTCAGAGCATCTCCAAAACGGCAGGTCTTGTGGGGTGTTCCCGCTATGCAGTGGTTAGTACCTACCAAAAGTGGTCCAAGGAAGGACAACCGGTGAACCGGCGACAGGGTTATGGGCGCCCAAGACTCGTTGATGTGTGTGGGGAGCGAAGGCTAGCCCGTCTGGTCCGACCCCACAGAAGAGCAACTGTAGCACAAATTGCTGAAAAAGTTAATGCTGGCTATGATAGAAACAGAACACACAGTGCATCGCAGCTTTCTGTGTATGGGGCTGCGTCGCTGCAGACCGGTCAGAGTGCCCATGCTGACCCCTGTCCACCGCTGAAAGGTTTTAATGTTATGGCTGATCAGTGTATATGAGAAAAACTTTCTAAACATGACCCTGCCAAAACAGAGTAATAGTATCTACAGGTATACTGAAAATTTAGTTATACGCATTGTTGATTCACAGTATGACACCAACATTTCCAAATGCTCCAGAATATTCCTTGAAAGCATTTTGGTATTCAAAGGTTTCCATTGGAAATGTAATTGCCATATGATGGGAAACCACAGTTGTACTGGACACATTGTATTGAAGGTCCCTCTGTAAACTTTTGTGAAAACAAGTTTTGGGATTAAATTGTCTGTCTTCACCTTCTCATTATAAATATAATGTAGGCTAGTTGTTAAGATTTGAGAAGGATAAGATGTCAGTATTTCAGTATCACCATTTTATTTCTTAGGGTAATGTTGCCTTAAACAATTGAGTATAACAGAGGTCAAATTAAAGAGTTGCATTTTCTGGGTTCAAGAATTCACAAATATCCCCCAATATCTGCCCAACATCTTCTCTAAGTCAAGTAATTTTTGTGCAGACACAACCCTTTTGACCGGCTCGTCAAAAGTTAAATTGCTATCAAAGACTAAAAAGAGCAGATGTGGAAAAGACAGATTTGGTGTCATTTAGTTGTAGAAAAATTATATTTTTTGGACCTTTGCACTACCTGCTTTTTGAATCCATAGAGGTCTGATAATGGCAACATTTCCCATATACAGCATAGCCCCTCCCTCCACTGAGTGCAGGGGGTTGTGGGAAATACATTCATATGCAAATTGGTGTGTGATGTCATCTGGTCACTTCTAGCGACCTTTTGAGCATCCGATACCGACTGTCTTTGGAGTTGGCAACACTAACCTTCATTATGGCTGCCAGTGGGCCCTCTATAGGGAGAAGGTGGGGCCTGGAATAGAGTCCTTTGTGACCCTGCAGGTTATACTGTATATTGGGAGGAAGAGGATGTACAGTATTATCTATTGAGCCAGAAAATGTTCTATTGGAGTGATCAGAGTCTAGTCAGGTTAGTGTCTAGTGTCTAGTGTCTGAGATGCCAACCAAAAGTTTAAGACGTTGAGTAGTATAATCAACTGTGTCAAATGCTGCACTGAGAAAACAAAAACTAAAAAACAACTACAATACTTGGTGTGGTCTGTGTGGTCCAGACATGGAATGAGATGGTTGGCAGATGGGCTCCATCTCTGCAGCATGAGGGCCTATTGTGTAAAGCTGATTCACCCAACCCACACCTTTGCTGCTCGTGGGAGAGAACCTAATGAGGGCATCTTCTCTTAATAGAAGGCGAAAGAGAATTTGCTGTGCCAGAGGAAGGTGAAAGCATCTCTTAAGGGACTCAAAAAACAGTGCTGCCAAGACTTCTTACAGCTCGAGCCAGGAATTTCCAGGAGACATATTTCCTCTCATTACCTGATGTTTGCCTCAGTTTGCCACAAAACCAACTCTTATTTTCACAAATTGCAAAACAAATCTAAGGCCTCTTATTTTTGGAATTGGATACAGATTTCTGAGGAATTTGATCTGAAGGATCATTTAATTTCATCTTTTTCTTAATTGGCAAAATACAGTATGTAGTCAATGAATGCATTGCTTAAATTATAAAACTCAAAAGGTCATTGATATGGACTCTATGGTTATACAAACACACTGAATAATTCTTAAGACACAATATTATATTATACTGTCATCATTATTTATTACAATCACAAAACAAGCCGACTGTCAACATTTTGTCTGCCATGCACGATGCAGCCACAACTTTGTGTCTGTCTTACATATGGATTAATGAGAGAATGAACAAAAATACTGCTATCGGTTGTTATTGATGGAATGAAGGCATCATTTCAAGACCCTTCATTCCCTGAAATTTCATCAAAGCAGTTTCCGAGGGATTGTGTGTGACTAATGTGCAGGCAGAGACCAACCCATAGTCCTCCGTTAGTTGGGACAGTTAGCTCAGTGTTGAGAAGAGAGAGCTTGATGTTACATTCAAAGGAAAGCTCGGCTCTAAAACACTTGTTATGAATATGCCACTGTGCCAGTGGATTAAAATGTAGGCATTTTCAGCACAGCCAGGTTTTTGTTTATTTCTTGAGACCTGCTTATTTATTTAAGAGAACATTAGTCAGCAGAACAAAGCCAAGTGAGCTAGTAAAGAGGTCCATTAAAGGCCTGGAAAAGCTTTTCTGCTTGATGGGTTCACCTGTGGAACCAGTTGGAAATCAGAATGCCCTCTGAATTATTGACAGTCTCATTTCATAGCATGCATGGTTGGCAATATGTCATCAAATTCTTATTATTTTTTCTATCTTTCTATCTTTCGATCTATAGGTTATATATTGTAGCGTTATTATCATGTCACTGTACTTCAGCGTTATTTTTCATCCTCTGTGACCTCCTTCTTTTTTCATTTAGAGGATTCAATCAGCAGTGGTGTTTTGGCAAAGCGAGGAAAGTGGTCAGCCTTCTAAGCTGAAACATACAGTAGTATTGATGCTGTGCCTGCAGTAATGGAAATCTATAGTCTGAGGGCTAGTGCCAGACTTCTGCATAGAATGGCTGAGGAGTGTTCCTCTTTGAGACAGATCATGAAATATGGCCGCCCAGGGCACGCTGTTGAGAATCAGACTTGTTTGACAATTCTATAAATATCACCTTGGCTACAGAAAATCCATCCCAATCTCAAGGCTGTAGACATTTGGCACTGAACTTGGTAGCCTTGTGAATAAGGCAACCCTAAACTCAGTTATGACGGTGTAGACTATGTTGCCCCACAAAGATTGCAGATCTGGGATTCAAAATTACATTATTTATACTTTATCTGCCACACAATATCAGTGATATGACTAATGTATTTCTTAATGTAGAATATAACCACATGACCATGTTTTTTTCTTACAGGACTACACATTGACTATGTACTTCCAGCAGTATTGGAGAGATAAAAGGCTAGCCTATTCAGGGATCCCTCTCAACCTGACATTAGACAACAGAGTAGCAGACCAACTCTGGGTCCCTGACACCTACTTCCTCAATGATAAGAAGTCCTTTGTGCATGGTGTTACAGTAAAGAACCGCATGATTCGACTCCACCCGGACGGTACTGTTCTCTATGGCCTCAGGTGAGTGCTGCTGTTTTATGACTGTAATCTCCATGTATTCCGTCATTCCTGGGCTCCCTTTACTGACGCACATGATACGCAGAAGAAAAGATGGAGACACCAAGACAGATTTAAGCAATTGATTGCAGATAAGTGAGTGTTTTGTTTGTTTTGTTAAGAATCCATTAAAGATGCACTTCTCACGATTTAATGTTAATAAGCTGGGGCTCATCCATGATTATTTGGACTGGAGCTAAACCTTGGATTCTCTATATAACATGGCAGCTCTGCAAGCCTGGAGATACCATTAACAGTAATTGGCAGGCCGTCTGCCTTTCAATCAAATAATTTTTCATTGCCAAGATGTGAATATGTTCCCTGAAATTAGAATAGTGTAAGCTGAGAATGCATGTCTTTAGAATTTGCTCCATTTCAGGGCATTAATACAGTAATGGAGTGCATATTATTGGAATGTATAGTAAATAAACAGTGTGTTATTGGACAAGAGCAATCGGAAACTCAAAGGTTTGCCTTTAGAAAACATAATAAATGACATAATAAATGATAGTATTTGTGTTAGTATCCTCTCCTCTACAGCACCTGTTACTAGCCAATATTGGTTTCTGTTATGATTTAATTCAATGCAATTCAAATAAACTGCATGAATGGATGAGAACCAATATCGCCAAGCACCTTTACATTTACCTTAGAAGAAAATTATGAAGATAGAAGACTAAAAACCAAACACAGTGAATGGCTTCAAGACTTGAAGTGGTACAAATTAAAGATTTCAAACTACAGAACTTGGATAACAGCTCACATTATGTTGCTATTATCTATAGAGATAATAAAATTAAAATTAGAAATAAATCAGCAATTATTTCAGAGTTTGTAGCATGCTGAGACAAACTCTCTAGCAACACACAGTGTTTTCCTCTTCACCAAGTACCACTGGCAGTTTCATCACATTGGAGAGAAAAGATTTTTCTAATTCAGGGCAGTATTTGTCTGTTATTTCTGAATATGTTGGACATTCAAATAGAAAATATAATTCTCTCTTGTCTCATTCAGTTCACAATGTTGAAAGCATCTCAGTTCTCTAAGCAGCCAGGATTTTTGATGTCTCTCTCTCTTCTTTCAAGGGTGTGATCACTTATTTAAACTGTTCATAACAGGTTTATTTAAACCATACAGTAAAGAGATGGACAGGAATGACAATAACCATTTGTTAACATTTTTGATTCAGACTGTTCTATACCAAGGAGGTACTCATTTTACTTGGGAGACTGCCATAAGATATTCCTTTGAGTTGCAGTGTACTGTATGCACACCTAATGAACAGTTTCATAGGTTCACATTAACAGGAAAACAGAGGTGGCAGGGCAGGTGAATGTCTTGGATGTGTTTTATCAATTCCATTTCCAAGTTGTGTAACTTGTCAGTGCAGCACTGTTTACGTAGCCTTTAAGGAAGCAGATCTCTATACATTGGCATTTTTTCTTCACCTATTTCATACTGTGCTTTGGTAATATGTGCTTGTGAACCACACCTGTTCTTGGCACTTCTTAATGCTGCAATTGGTTTTCAAGCAAAGATCTCCCGAGCAATGCATACTTCTCTCTTGGTTTCTGTTTGACTCAGAATCACAACGACAGCAGCCTGTATGATGGATCTGAGGAGATACCCTCTGGATGAACAGAACTGTACTCTGGAAATTGAGAGTTGTAAGTTTAAGCACCAGTTCAAAATCTAAGTAGTATTGTGATTCTCGTAAAGACATTCTCACACACCTCCTCTAGTAGAGACACAAACTGCAGACAGGATTAAGACCTGCTGAATTGCTCTCCATTTATTAAGTTGTGGCATATCAATGAGATTTCTTGCTTCACCTTCACCAGTTAGAGCTGTTGTGTCTGTCAAGAGAGATTTTAGCTAGACAGTCCCAGAATATGGCATGAGAATGATTAGTCCAACTCCATCAGTCTTTATGACTTATATGGCTATCCCTGTACTGTGCTGCCATAAAACTATTGAAGGTCATGTATCCCATGAATGTGGGATACATGACGGCCAGCCTAGCCATGACACATCCCTACTAATGGAAGATTTACACGCCTCATGCAATCAGCAATTACAGCCAGCCTAGCCTATGTGATTCACAAGACGTAAATCACTTGTAGCCATCAGGCCCCTCAAATGTCACTTCAGCATTCGTGCAAATAAAAATACATTACCCATTTTTAGCTCTCTAACAAGATGAGAGAACAGCATTTTTAGTGTGCTTACCACTGATATGAATCACACCTTTACTTGTTTTGTATGTCCCTGTCTGCAGATGGTTACACAACAGATGATATAGAGTTCTACTGGAAAGGAGGAGACAATGCTGTGACTGGGGTAACTCGCATTGAGCTCCCTCAGTTCTCCATAGTTGACTACAAACTAGTCTCCAAGAATGTGGTGTTTTCCACAGGTAAATGAAGAGGCTTCCTGGAAGAGGCCTCAGGTCATGATAACACTGTTCATATACTGGATACAGCTCATGGGATAATTGTTTCTACAGCACATCGAGTCCATGACATAACATTCTATATGGTCCACTTTCCTCAACTTTGCTAAAAAATTAAAAATAGTTGTTTTCTTCTTGTTATTTCCAACTGTAACCTGCCCCCCCTCCACCAGTGTTCATGTTCAACTTCATCCTCTCACAATTGCACAGGAGGTGCTTAAATGCTCTGAATTTTATTGAAATCTCCAGTGAAAGCCATTATTGTTTAAGGTCCTGTGGTTGTCCTGTAGCCTGTTTTCCCTTGAGGGCCCATGTACACATCAGGCTTTCCATTACAGGATTTGCATCATACCCCAGCCTCTCTCACTATAACAGCAGAATTGGAAATAATAATGGAGAGGCAATTACCCCTCTGTTTCTTCAAGCTCTTGAAAAAAGAAGTGTGGGGGTGTGGGGCTGTACTTGATGTAGGAGATCACAGATTCATGAGGCAGAAGAGCCACCATGTAAATTATTCTCTTATAATACTTGAACACTCAGAGGCACCACAATAATGATTATTCCCACTGGTGAATTAATGATATGTTGAATGGATTTTGGTCTTGTACACGCATTTTTAGAAGATAGTGCTGAGAGGGTTCTGTGAGCTTATTACAATCAGGGTCAAATCTTTCATCAGATACAAATCAACTGGAACTCTGAGGAGAGTCTCCAAACGCTTTAAACATCCTCCAATGTGTTCCAATGTGTTGGCTGGCCTAGTGGTTAGAGAGACTGTCCCGTAACCGGAAGGCCTCAGGTATATACAGTATGTGTCCTGTCGAAGTGTCATTGAGCAAGAAACTGCATCTCTACCTGCTCACATGTTGTAGGTCACTCTAGATAAGATATGGCATGAAGTTGTGAAAAACTTGACCTTTATCAGCCTCTTTATCCAAAAGATTGCATGTGCATGTGAAACATCTGCTCCTGTCAACATATTTTCCATATTACATTGTAAATTTTCTATATTACATTGTTGTGTTTGCACACAAGTTAGCTCAAGGCTAAGGTTCATCAAATGATTTGCAGTTTGGACCACGCTTGCTTGTTTCCATGGTGATGAAACCAGTTCACATGGCCATTGCCATAGGAACCAAAACAAAGCGCAAGAAATCCCTGTGTTCCTCTTGAAATAAAGAGGGCTATTTCCTCTTCATCTTTGTTTTCCTACAGGTGCCTATCCACGACTCTCTCTGAGCTTCAAGCTGAAGCGAAACATTGGATACTTCATCCTCCAGACCTACATGCCATCTACCCTAATCACCATCCTATCCTGGGTGTCTTTTTGGATAAATTATGATGCCTCTGCTGCCAGAGTTGCATTAGGTATGATATGTCCCATACAGTAGTTTGACCTGAGGTCTGTAGTTTCACCTTCGATCATAAGATAGTCTTTTGTCTGTTATTATTTAAGCATGCAAGGTATCTGTTTTCCATAAACTTAAATCAAGTTCTATGGAAAAGCTTTTTCCGCTGATAATGACCGTGTATTTCATATCTGCTGTTACACAGAGAATGAATTTGGGATTGATAGTAAATGCACCCACATTTTGGGATCAGGGCACGTTCTGAGCTTAATGACTGATAACAGCACTTTTTGTTATTACTTTAAAATTAAATTTTTAAAAAAACAATCTAAAACAACACAAAGCTATGTGTGTCCAGTTTTGCAACATAGATCCAAATACCTGTAATATCATCCTATGCACTCTCATAGTGTTTCTTTAAATAGTTCTCCCACACAAATCTTGTCTAAGCTTCAGTGTAGTGTAGTGTAGTATAGTATAGTCTAAGTACAGTATCAGTAAGTACATTTATACCAAACGACTGAAAAGTTGATATAGAGGAGAGAATTTGGACAGAAATACATTTTTGATGTTGTGATGTGACATTGCACTTTATCAAATGAATGAGAAAACAACAATGGTGCTATTTACAAATGCACATTTCAGTCGGTAGTATTTGGATAGATAAAGATTACATCAAATAATTTACTTATTTTTGGTACGATGGCTGTGTGTGCAGTGCTCTGTCTCTGTCTAGTGGAAGCCACTGCTCTACAGCATAATAGGAGACTAAAACAAATGAGGCCTGCTTTACCACTGTAAAAAAAAACCTTCCCTTATTTCATTGATCTGGAATAGTGGCCATCATGGAAACCCTCATGCAGTATATATGTATTTGCTCTGTGTTAGTGAGGGCACATCATTGCAGTCTTCATTAAATCCCAGGTGTATGTATACTGTGCTTTATAGATGGATGTAGTGCATTTAGAGAGCTGGTTAGCAGCTTGATTTGGAAGCACCTCCGCAGGGTAAGCCCTCTTTAGGGGACAGACAGGCAGTGCACTCTGATTTGTCTTTTATAATGCATCCTCAGTCAGAAGACTGCTGTCTGAAACACTAAGGGATCAATGAAGTTAGAATGCATTTACACTTGCTGTAGTCTCCAAATTCAATCACTGTCTACGTGATCACCCACTATAGGTGTCCTGTCTCTTCTGTGGACCTACCATTATGATGGTATGAGTATCATGGGGAAAGCTATACATTTGCAAGGATCCCTATCAAGCTTCATATATGAGCACTGTAACATTACTCTTCAAGTGGAGTGTTAAGAGATCATGCTACAAAAGGATCAGTCACTGCTCTGTGTTCATGTGATATCCACTACAAATTTGAGCTTTCTTTTAATTTACTTACTCACCACTGCTATATTTTCTATAGACTATTATTCTATAACTAAGACATCCAATAGACTATATTAAGTAAACTACTGGAGTAATTAACTATAAGATGTCTTATAATAGCATCTATGATTATCAGTATTTTAACTGTGTGTGCATGTCCCTTACAAAATGTGCCTTTCACTTACAAAATCTTAGAGAAAACTTGGAAACCCAGCAGTATGTCACTGATTATTTTTCGGGGTTTGTTGAGTAACCCCTCTCCTCTTAGCTCTCCAAAAGAGTTTCGATTCTTGCTCTTCCCTTTGTTATGGGAAATCGATGCCGTGTACTCCTGTGCTCTTGATACCCCCGCACATACAGTACAACATTTTGGGCTTATGTAAGCCTGAATAGGCAAAAATAGACAGAGCATGTTAGTGAGTCATACAGGAGATTCAAAATCAAGATTGATAACATTTGCGTTGATGTTGCATATTATTGAGAAAATTACTACATTGCTGTTTATTTCTTTGTGTTCGTTGAATCTGCTCAATCCTTGTATGGTACATGAGCTATAAACCATATGGTGGCGACTCTCTGGGTTCTAGGGCTTTTTCTGCTTATCCTAAGCATAAAGAAATTAAAGGCGTGACAAGATTTAATCAAAGAACTGCCACCCAAACGTCTTGAAACATTTATGAAATCACCAAAATGACATATAAGTGACTCTATAAGTGTTATAGCCAATTGGAGGACAACTCCAACCTCATTATGTTACGGAACAGTTATAAACAGTTTTGATGGCAATATTTACACTTGCAGCTGATGAAAATGACTCATGCTTAGACCTTGACAGGAAAGTGTAGTGTTCTCCCCTAATGAGTTAATAGAAGTCCTAAGGGTGTAACTGTATATTAGAGACAGGGTCGTTGGCAAACTATTCCACAAATTGCTTTTTAATTAAAGGAAGCTAGACCCTACCTACATGGAGGTCTGTGAAGGAGGAATTTGACCATGATCATTTCTCTCAATCATGTTCACTCCTAATGGTATGACTCATAGGTTGGTAAATAATTTGAATTCACACCATGGCAGTTGGAGTCCCCTCCACTTTGTGCAGAGTGACACAAGTGATATCAACAGACTGACCCACAATTGGTTGATTCAAAATGGATGCTCCAATAAAAACTAAATCTATTTCCTCATTTCTGATTCTGTGTTGTCGGCTATGGCAAAGTGCTTTCACTTGAAAGAGAGGGGCTATGTGTTTGATGTTTTATACCCAGTAGGGACAGCAAAGGACATCTTAAGAACTAACAGTGTAGCTTGCAAAGTCTAATACAATTTTTTAGTCAAATGATATAAGATTACATACTTTTTCACAAATATAAGTGGAAAAAGTTTGTTAGTATTTACTGAAAGAAATTTCTCAATATTTGGTAAGTCCACAGTTTCCCTTAATCACAGCTTGCACTCTGTCATCAATCATGTCTCTGGCATCAATTCTGCAAGTTTTTGCCGAATTTGAAAATTCACATTATTGCAGCACTCCTTCAGAGCATCCTAGAGAGTGTCTTGCAATGTTACGGTATGTTTCGGCTTTTCCCTTTTCAAATGTTCCCAAAGATGCTCATTGGGGTTGATGTCTGGTGACTGTGGAGGGAAAGCCATGCAGGTCAGCTCTCCTTGCTCTTCCTTGGACATCAAATAGGCCTGGCATACCTCCGATGCATGTTTATAGCATTCAATTGATAAGGGGGTTGTCAGGAGCACTTTGCGATAACTGTAGTTAATTTGCTTTTTTTTATAGAAGCTTACAGCTGCATAGGTAGCTCAATGTGCAATGCATATTTTTAAGGTTACTCTTTCATTTGCTTTTCTGATTTACAATGTGATTATTTTGTTTTTGTTTTTTCTCTCAGGGATCACTACTGTCCTGACTATGACAACCATCAATACCCATTTGAGAGAGACACTACCCAAGATTCCCTATGTCAAAGCTATAGATATGTACCTGATGGGCTGCTTTGTTTTCGTCTTCTTGGCGCTGCTGGAGTATGCCTTTGTCAACTACATCTTCTTTGGAAGAGGCCCTCAGATGCAGAAGAAACTGGCTGAGAAGGCACAGAAGGCAAATAATGACCGCAATAAATTTGATGCGCCCAAGGTAAGAGTTACCTCCACGGCCATACATCCTTATTAGGGGCTATTAACACGACCACATTCTGAAGTAATCTTTATCCTAAATGAAGCTTGAAGCTAAGGTAGTGTACAGTAGCAGATCACGTAACGTCCTGTTCATTGGTCTTCAAAATAAAAGGCGTCTGAAGTAATACAGCCAGACATCTTGACCATTCCATAATCAGTTCTCTCTCTGTGTGCCAGCTGATTCTCTGCCTCCTGATGCTTAAGGCACTGTTAACACCTAAGCTCAGATGAAGGGGTTTCTGTTTGTGTTTCTCCTGGCTAGTCTGTTCTGGAAGGAGGCAATTGCAAGTGTTCGTCTATTAAACAGTCCAATCAGGTACAAGGGCGCCGTCACTCACGAGGGGTGAGTGTCTGTCACTGCCTGTCCTGTCACATCTGTGAACCGCTCCTGAAACTTTGCTGCCATGCAAAGCTTTCCCTCCCCATTGAACAAAGGAACATGCCTAGTTGCAGTGTCTCAATCAGCTATACTGTACATTCTGGCCATAATCCCCATCATATATGAGTCAAATCCACTGTATGTTGTCTTTCCCTCTATTGTTTTTTAACTCCCACTGTCTTCATACATTTGTGGCTTTCTGATAGTGTTCCTCAAATAACAACCTCTGTAAATCCTGTGCTTTATTTCCTCAAAGAACTGTGCTGATACAGGATGCTCCGCACTACTTCACTTTTAACACGTCTCAGACGTTGACTTAGATCATTAGATCATTAGATCGTTAGATCATTGGATCATTAGATCGTCAGATCATTGGATGTTGGAATCAGTGCATATTGCTGCTGGACTGCCAGCTACTTTGAATTGTTTGTTCTTTATAGAGTATCAGGGCTGCACAATACTAAATATCACGTTTTGG